>SJYT01073459.1:247577-264746 GCA_006410635.1 Cephalophus harveyi | reverse complement strand
AAAAGCAGAGACATTACTTTGCCAACAAAGGTCCGTCTAGTCAAGGCTATGGTTTTTCCAGTGGTCATGTATGGATGTGAGAGTTGGACTGTGAAGAAAGCTGAGCACCGAAGAATTGATGCTTTTGAACTGTGGTGTTGGAGAAGACTCTTGAGAGTCCCTTGGACTGCAAGGAGATCCAACCAGTCCATTCTGAAGGAGATCAGCCCTGAATATTCATTCATTGGAAGGAGTGATGCTGAAGCTGAAGCTCCAATACTTTGGCCACCTCATGTGAAGAGTTGACTCATTGGAAAAGACTCTGATGCTGGGAGGGATTGGGGGCAGGAGGAAGAGGGGACGACAGAGGATGAGATGGCTAGATGGCATCACCGACTCAATGGACGTGAGTTTGAGTGAACTCCGGGAGACGGTGATGGACAGGGAGGCCTGGCATGCTGCGATTCATGGGGTCGCAAAGAGTCAGACACGACTGAGCTACTGAACTGAACTGAACTGAACCTTGAGAAGTATCAAGGCCTTGACAGCCTAAGGCTGTCTCTTTTTTCTAGAAACTTATTGAGGGCTGAAAACAAGCAAGTTGCAACATTGAATTTTTTTCACCCTGACAACTCCCTAATGCTCCATATTGGTATGCACATGGTCTAAGTCCCAAGGCACTAGAGATGACACCTACTGCCTAACAAAGACTGTCACCTTCTCATCCCAGGACAGGCATTACTCCTTTTACTCTACTTTTTCTATGCAGCCGAATCCAAATTTTAGGATCAGTTATACACAAACCCCCATCCTCTTAACAATTTCTATGTCTTTTAGGACTCTCCATTTTGTAAGAGAAAATGCAATTCCACGACATTTTAAATGATAAGGAGATGTTACTGGTTCACACATGTGAAGAATCAGGGACAGAATAAGCTTCAGTTCAGTTCAGTCGCTCAGTTGTGTCCGACTCTTTGCAACCCCATGAATCGCAGCACGCCAGGCCTCCCTGTCCATCACCAACTCCCGGAGTTCACTCAGACTCACATCCATCCAGTCAGTGATGCCATCCAGCCATCTCATCCTCTGTTGTCCCCTTCTCTTCCTGCCCCCAATCCCTCCCA
This sequence comes from Cephalophus harveyi, assembly GCA_006410635.1. NCBI lineage: Eukaryota > Metazoa > Chordata > Mammalia > Artiodactyla > Bovidae > Cephalophus > Cephalophus harveyi. The sequence continues at coordinate 263,643 of SJYT01073459.1, read as the reverse complement.
GCATCAGAGTCTTTTCCAATGAGTCAACTCTTCACATGAGGTGGCCAAAGTATTGGAGCTTCAGCTTCAGCATCACTCCTTCCAATGAATGAATATTCAGGGCTGATCTCCTTCAGAATGGACTGGTTGGATCTCCTTGCAGTCCAAGGGACTCTCAAGAGTCTTCTCCAACACCACAGTTCAAAAGCATCAATTCTTCGGTGCTCAGCTTTCTTCACAGTCCAACTCTCACATCCATACATGACCACTGGAAAAACCATAGCCTTGACTAGACAGACCTTAGTTGGCAAAGTAATGTCTCTGCTTTAGAATATGCTATCTAGGTTGGTCATAACTTTTCTTCCAAGGAGTAAGCGTCTTTTAATTTCATGGCTGCAGTCACCATCTGCAGCGATTTTGGATAAGCTTAGGAACTGCCTAATACAGAGCTCAAACAATGTTACCAGGATGAAGTTTCCTGATCTCTCAGTTCCGCTTCCATGTGTTGGTTCAGCATTTCTTAGGGCTGCATCCTTCCCCATTCATATCCATAAGGAAGGAGAGTGTTTTTTTCCCCATGTAAGTCATTCTCAAAAGATGAGGTAGTTATAACACAATTCTCAAACAGCAAAAGTATGAGTAGTTTTCTACTCTCAAAGATGGCATATTCTACCTTTAACATCAGCACCATCAGAATGAAAACTCTAAGTGGATGATGTTCAGTCCAGTTACACTCTTTCACCACTGTGTGGATGACTCAATCACTGTTGAATCTTCAACTGCAAAAGTGACTTGAATAAAAATATATGTGACTTTTAGACACTGGATGGGTAGGTCAAGTTTGTTGTCTTGTTAAAGGCTGATCAAGTAGCAAACAGAAAGTATGGATGACTTGCTGAGACTTGCTTATCCTTTGATTTCATGAATTACTCTCAAATTTTCAACAAAACACCTCATGTCTACAGAGATCAGTCTCCTCTATACCTCTCATCACACACATGTAAAATCCATTTTGCTGCTTATCCAGATTCTCCTGCTCCTGTGCTCAGAAACAGATTACCATGTCATCAAAGGGCACTGCCACCTGGACCCCGAAACACATTTCTTTCTGTCTCAGTAATGTTTAAAAGCCTTCTACCTTTGTATCAGGCAGGAAATTATGACATACATCTTGAGAAGCCAGACTTTCCAACATACAAAATGGGCAAGGCTTGCATGACCAGAAAGAGCTTGTGATGGTTTTTCTGGTCGTCTTTCCAAAATTTAATATTTGTTCCAAACAAAGCAGATTTATACCCTGACGAGGTGGAACATTCAACACATAGGCCCTTGTTTTACAGGAACAGTTAGGGGGGGCAGGGGATTCATAAAGAAGTCAGTCACTGGAACTGCCAGAGACACTCATTTCTAACTGGAGAAACACAACTTGAAACAAAGAGTTTGATTCAATAAAAAGGACATTTGAGTGCATCGCCTAAGACACAGTCATGTAAGTACCTATAGTATGGCATAGTTGTGTAAATGTGTTTTAAAAAAAAGTGTGATAAAGGACACATAGAACTGTCTTCAACATTTCCTGTGAGAAATCTGAAACACATGTTTCTAAGAAAATTACATTTACAGTAACTTCTACAATTGGTAGTCTGTGTCCACTAAAATGAAATTTAAACTGAAAACTATTTGCCCCGAGAGCATGTTAGGAATGTCAGAAAGAAATGATAAATCATCCACGATCTTTTCAAGACCATTTGCACAATAAAATCAAAACACCACTTTCCCCAGAAGATGACAAAGGGGAATAAGGAAAATGCCCTCTAGCTTACTGACAACTTGAAATATGTGAAACAGAAGCTTAATTAAGCAGCCCCAGCCCAAGAGAAACAATACTGTCAGTATTAATATTTACTAAAGGAAAGAAGTCCCAATAAATATTAAATATGTATTGAAGGGAAGGGAGGAGAGCACAGAATTGGAACTCAAGAAACAGGCTATATTCTCAATCATGAGCTATGTGACCTGGGGCAAGTTACTTCAACCTCTCTGTAACTCCCTTTACTCATCTCTAAAATGAGGGAGTTGGGTTATGATCTCTAAAGATTCTATTCTAAACATCATTTTTTGTGTGTGTTAGTGTGAAAGACAGTAAGAAATTGTCCTGTTTCTTGAGAAATATTAATTTCGCTATTAAACTAAGCATTAAGCTATTTTAAACTAAGCATTAAAATAGCATCCAGATGCTATTAAACTAAGCATCTGGAACCTGAGTTACTGTCACCCTTGGGGATCTTCGAAAGATTTGAAACTAAGAGTTGCATCCATCATTATCGTTTTCTAAAGAACTACACTCCCTGTAATTGCAATTTATTAATAGTATATTATACTATATGCCCCCTATGGGATCTCTTTCCCTTTCTCAGCCATAATTCCTTCAGCTCTCTCTCCCATGCTGTATCTTTACCAACAGTACTCCCAACACACAAACTGAGCTTCAGAGAAACAGGAACATTCAGAAAGCCCTGGACTGACTGTAAAGTTAGTGGCTATGCATAGGCCTCTTCCATTCATTGATTCAACAAGTGTTTCCAACTGGGGTCATACACCACATGGGTAACAAAGATTTTTTTTTTTCTTTTTAATCACTTCTCTGCTACAAAGAACTTAAGTGCACACGGCTGAGAGCATGGATTTCCCTGCACAGCCCCCTCTCGGCAACACACGATCTCGTCTAAAGCTGCAGATTTCAGTCAGTTCGAGCATCCAGGACCGCGCCCCCTCCTGGCCGGCTCCCGCCGGAGCAGGCTTTTACTCCTGCGACCGCGCACTGACCCCTCTGCCAGGCCGAGCGGTTACTGCTCCCAACTGATGACACCTGCAGTCTGGGTAGCCCGAGATCCGGAAGGTGGCCTCTGAGCCAACCACCGGCGTGGGGCCGGGCGGTATTCCAGACCTCTGCCGGACGCAACGTCCCCTTTCCCAAGGCCGGACCGCTACAGCCGCTGAGAATCAGGCTCTAGCGGCCGCTGGGGGGAGGGGAGGGCGGGGCCTGCGCCCCTCCGCGCCCGTTGCCCTGACGACACGCAGGACATCCTGGGAACTTCGCCTTTCTGGTCGGGCTTAGGAACTGGGCGGAGAAGGCAATAGCAAGCCACTCCAGTACTCTTGCCTAGAAAATCCCATGGATGGAGGAGCCTGGTAGGCTGCAGTCCATGGGGTCGCTAGAAGTCGGATGCGACTGAGCGACTTCACTTTCACTTTTCGCTTTCACACAATGGAGAAGGAAATGGCAACCCACTCCAGTGTTCTTGCCTGGAGAATCCCAGGGACAGGGGAGCCTGTTGGGCTCCTGTCTATGGGGTCGCACAGAGTCGGACACGACTGAAGCGACTTAGCAGCAGCAGCAGCAGCATACGGAGAAGGCAATAGCAAGCCACTCCAGTACTCTTGCCTAGAAAATCCCATGGATGGAGGAGCCTGGTAGGCTGCAGTCCATGGGGTCGCTAGAAGTCGGATGCGACTGAGCGACTTCACTTTCACTTTTCGCTTTCACACAATGGAGAAGGAAATGGCAACCCACTCCAGTGTTCTTGCCTGGAGAATCCCAGGGACAGGGGAGCCTGTTGGGCTCCTGTCTATGGGGTCGCACAGAGTCGGACACGACTGAAGCGACTTAGCAGCAGCAGCAGCAGTTAGGAACTGGGATCCCACAGCGCCGCCTGCAGGCAGGAGGAGTCAAGAATCTCCAGAGGCATCCTGGTAGCGATGCGCCAGCTGTTCAGTCGCTAAATGCTAAATGCTCTTTGGGACCCCAGAGACTGCAGCATGCCAAGCTTCCCTGCCCTTCACTATCTTCCAGAGTTTGCTCAAATTCATGTCCGTTGAGTCGGTGATGCTATCTAACCATCCCATCCTCTGCCGCCCCTTCCCCTTTGGCCTTCAGTCTCTTCCAGTACCTGAGTCTTTTCCATTGAGTGGCTCTTTGAATCAGGTGACCAAAGTACTGGAGTTTCAGCTTTAGCATCAGTACTTCCAGTGAATATCCAGGGCTGATTTCCTTTAGGATTAACTGGTTTGATCTCCTTGTAGTCCAAGGGACTCTCAAGAGTCTTCTCCAGCACCACGATTCCAAAGCATCAATTCTCTGGCAGGGCTCAGCCTTCTTTATGGTCCAACTCTCACATCTCTATGTGACTACTGGAAAAACCAGAGCTTTGACTATAAGGACCTTTGTTGGTCAAGTGATGCCTGCTTTTCAATAACACCATCTAGGTTTGTCATAGTTTTCTTAAGGAGCAAGCATCTTCTAATTTCATGGCCTGCAGTCACTATCTGCAGTGATTCTGGAGCCCAAGAAAATAAGATTCATCCCTGCTTCCACTTTTCCCCCTTCTGTTTGCCACAAAGTGATGTGAACAGATGTCATGATCTTAGTTTTTTTAATTCTGATGTTCATCCAGTAGGTGTCCATGACTCCCAGGATGTCTTGACTGGGAGTCCTAAAATTTAAACTCTGGCCTCTTTCTCCTTTGATAATTACACAAGGTTGGACCTAAAATTGATAGGCATATAAATCAGGGAGGTGCATCATGTGTAAGGCTGTCCTTTTTCTGCCTCAATTTTTGGTACTCTACACCTTCTTGTCTGTGAAAAAAACTAATCAGTAGTTGACCTCATAGAAGACATAGACATTTTTATTTGAATCAACCTGAGGATTATCACAATGGAGACAGTCCTTCAGAGAGTTCTGAAAACTGTTTCACCTGTCAGAAGTCAAAACACAGTTATACAGGTTTTTGAGACAAAGGATTACACATCAAAGTACTGTAATGATAGTTTATATATAGTCCAATAAGGCAACTAGTGGGTTACTGTGACCCCTTTGAGGACAGAGAAAAGAATATTAACTCCTGAGGTGTTACACTGCCGGTGCCAGGAGGAAACTGGCGAGTAGGCACTCTTGTGTCCTCTAAGGGGGTCTAGCTAGTGTGTAATGCAGGTGCACAATGCACACTAGAGGGAGGGTAATGGCAGAGGGAGACTTTTCTCTTTTGGATATGCTGCATGGCATGTAGGACCTTAGTTCCCTGACCAGGTCACCCTGAGCAGTGGAAGCTCAGATTTAACCAATGGATGGCTAGAAGTCCCCAGGGCAGAGAGACAATTTTATGTTTTAAAACTTTCTTGCCCTGTCTTAAAAATAACTATTTTACCACCCTCTTCAGGGCTTCCCAGGTGGCTCAGTGATAAAAAGTTTGCCTGTCAATACAGGAGATGCAGGATCAATCCCCCTGGAGTGGGAAATGGCAACCATCTCCAGTATTCTTGCCTGCAAAATTCCATGAACGGAGGAGCCTGGTGGGCTACAGTCCATGGGGTCTTAAAGAGTCAGACACGACTTAGTGACTAATCACCACCACCACCACCACCACCTGGTTATCTAGCTGATTCTCTCAGATGTTTCAGGTATACAATCATACGGTGCATTCCATAATGTTAAGTAATAGCTCAGCAGTGATCTTCTTGATTTTAATGGGAAAAAATGTTTAAACCATTCTGTCACTTTAATATGATCATTGTTGGGCCAGTCGTATTTATTATTCCTTTGTGTACGGTGTGTGCTTAGTCGCTGTCATGTCTGACTCTTTGAGACCCCATGGACTATAGCCCACCAGGTTCCTCTGTCCATGGGGATTCTCCAGGCAAGAGTACTGGAGTGGGTTGTCATGCCCTCCTCCAGGTGATCTTACCAACCTAGGGATCAAACCCAGGTCTCCCACATTGCAGGTGGATTCTTAACTGTCTGAATTACCAGAGAAGCTCAAGAATACTAGAGTGGGCAGCCTATCCCTTCTCCAAGGGAACTTCCCCACCCAGGGATCAAACCAGGGTCTCCTGCATTGCAGGCAGAGTCTTTACCAGATGAGCTACCCAGGAAGCCCATTCCTTTGTAGAAGACAGAACTCTTCTTTTTTTGCAAGTCACAGATTCCACCAGATTGTGGTAGCACTGATTTTTTTTTTAGAAATTTTGGGTAAGAAAGGAAGAGAAGTTTTACACACTTAAAATAATACCTTAAAATAATACCTTCGTTCCCAGAAATCCCTCAATTCTTTAGACACCACTCTGGTATCTTTTTCATTTGTAATGTGGGCAACCTGGAGTACTTGGGTTTAGCTGGGTGGTGCCCTTTTTCTCAGCTTCCTCCACAACACTTCCAGTTTCTAATAAGATTCAAACACTCTGGATCTTTTATTGCCTCTGAGATCCTCCAATTCTGTACATATTTAAGATCTACTTAGTTGTGCCAGGTCTTAGTTGTGACACACAGATCTTTGATCTTCACTGTGGCATGCAGGATCTTTAGCTGTGGCATGCGACCTCTTAGTTGCAGCCTGTGGGATCTAGTTCCCTGACCAGGGGTCGAACTGAGGCCCCCTGCATTGCGATTGCAGAGTCTTAGCCACTGGACCACCAGGGAAGTCCCAGGTCAAATCAGTTATAACAGGTGTTCTCTCCAGTGAGAACACCAAACTGGAGGCCCTGGCCTTCAGTCTCCCTCAAAGTCTCTACTTTATCACATCCTCCTCCTTCCCTTTCCCCACAGGGACCCCTCCTCCTCCTCTTCCTCCTGCTCCCTCATCATGGGCTCTCATCTGTATCAGGGCCCCTGACCCTTCTTTCCTCATGCTTGTGAGGCTGGCTGCCCCGTGATCACCACTGACATAACCATGTATCTCTAGTAATTATGTGTGTACTCAGTTGAGACTAAATCCGACACTTTTCCAATCCCATGGACTGTAGCCTGCCAGGCTCCTCTGTCCATGGGATTTTCCAGGCAGGAAGACTGGAGTGGGTCGCCATTTACTCCCCCAGGGAATCTTCCTGACCCAGGTATCGAACCGGCGTCTCCTGCATTGGCAGGCAGATTCTTTACCACTGATCCATCTGAGAATCCCATGCTGCTGCTGCTAAGTTGCTTCAGTCGTGTCCGACTCTGTGCAACCCCATAGACAGCAGCCCACCAGGCTCCCCTGTCCCTGGGATTCTCCAGGCAAGAACACTGGAGTGGGTTGCCACTTCCTTCTCCAGTGCATGAAAGTGAAAAGTGAAAGAGAAGTCGCTCAGTCATGTCTGACTCTTTGAGACTTCATGGACTGCAGCCTACCAGGCTCCTCCGTCCATGGGATTTCCAGGCAAGAATACTGGAGTGGGGTGCCATTGCCTTCTCCGAGAATCCCATAAACCTAAATCCTATCACTTCTTAATATTATCTAATATTATTATGTAGTATCTAACACAAATTTGTTAGTGTCTGTCACATAGCACAATGTGCTAAAAGATTTATTCTGACTTGAAGTTCTATTTTGTCACTTAAAACTGAAGGCCTTCATCCTCTGATACTCTCATTATTAACAGACTAAGGGCTACTTGGCTGGAGCCAGGGCTATCCTTCAGTAACATTTTCCAAAGGTGAGTCCTGCAGAACTCTTATGTCCACAGCTCACAGTGTTGGGGTAGGGTAGAGATGGGGGAGAAAGGAATCCCATGGTCAAACAAATTCAGAATATTATAATACATAATGTCTTCCTCTTGAGAGCCATAGATTATGTGTGTGCAGGAGGGAACTGTTTAACTTAAAGTAATCGGCCATGTAATTCTTTTTTCCCAGAATCTTTGGATGCAGTGTTTCAGAGAAAAAACAATCTATGAACCATTGCTTTTTTTTTTTTCCTTCTTTTTCTTGACAGCGCCTCAAAGCTTGTGGGATTCTAGCTCCCCCACCAGGGATTGATTTGGGGCCACAGCAGCGAGAGCACATGGAATCCTAACCACTGAACCACCAAGAGATCCCCAGCCTCCCAATCCCCGCTTTACAGTAATGTCTCCTACAGTCTACCGATGTGTCATTTTCTGTCATCCTGCAGAACTGCAGGTCAGCCATTCTCTTACGTGAAACATGAACCCTCTAAAGTCAGGAATTCTTTGGATATTGTACAACTCTCTCCCTGAGGTATAAACACTCTGTTCTCATGCAACCTGCACCGAATGTGACAAATGGGGTGTTTTCCTGTATTTCTATTTGTATTATGTTACTTTGAACGTTTGTTTGAAAACTCTTTACACAGAACTGTTGTTGCCTGTCATGCTTCCTGCTTAGCTTTATTACTTTATCTTAACTCAAGACTTTAGTCATCTGCCTAGAAAGTCACTCCTGGAAATCTCGTTCACTCTCAGTTGCAAATAGCATCTGTGTTCTGGAACTCCCAAACCTATCTCCTGTCTCTCTCTCTTATATAAGTTCTAGTCTGGGGGAGGGGGAGGTAAATTAGGAGTTTGAGATTAATATATACAGCAAAAAGAACCTAATGTATAGCACAGGGAACTATACTCAATATTATGTAGTAACTAATAAGGGAAAAGAATCTCAAAAAAATAGACACACACACATATATATATGTATGTATAACTAAATCACTTTGCTGTACACCTGAAACTAACACATTGTATAGCAACTACACTCCAACTGAAAACAAAAAACAAACTCTAGTCCCATATAACTTAGCACCTTCAGTTTTTTCTTCAACCCAGCTTAACCAAAATTTTCTTAAATTATCATCTTTTCCTTAAGGGTAACTATGCATCACTGTGGAACCTGCTATGACACTTGAGCAGTCACATCGACACACCCCAATTCAGAGAACTCATTTTATTGCTATTAGCTTCAAATAAATGAATCAAACCAAATCCAGTATCATTTCAGACCTGCAACAAAATTCACTGGATTGAAGCCCCTGCTTATGTTCACACTATGAAGAGAAGAGCTGACATTTAAGTCACCCCATGCTTTTGAGAACAGTACTGGAGGGCTTTCCGGCTGCCTAAATTCAAGTCGGGATTTCAAAGTTAGCTTATTAGCATGTGGTGGAAAAATTACCCCATAAGATGGTAAGAACAAATACCTCTTTTTACCAATGGATAAAAAAACATATATTAATAGCTGGTGATGTTTTAAATGAGAGAATCTTCGTGGTTTCTCCTATTCCTAACTTGCATTCCATTCTTGCTCTGTCTTACCAGATGTGGGGTTCGGCTGTGGCTTCCCAGGCAACATCGACTCTGCAGACCGCTTTGGGTGCCCTCCTCGGCCTCAACTCCAGTCGGCCTCGATCATCGCAAACAGCTGGCTGAGCCTTTTCTTAACGTCAGGCTCTCTGCGGACCCGGCAGGATTTCGTGTGCACTCGCACGTGTTCGGCCAGTTTCGACTTGTAAATGAAGCCCTTGCCGCAGTCCGCACAGGCGAACGGCCGGTCGGGCCGGTGGATGCGCTGGTGCCGGAGCATGTGGCCCCTTTCTCGGAAGTTTTTGTCGCACTCGGGGCAGCGGAAAGGCCTCTCCCCGGTGTGCAGGCCCTGGTGGCTGAGCAGCTGCGCCTTCAAGCGGAAGCGCTTGTCGCACTGTGGGCACTGGAAGGGCTTCTCGCCTGTGTGCGTCCGGACGTGCTCCACGAGCTTGGACTGCTTGGCGAAGCCCTTGCCGCATTCACAGGAGAAGGGCATCGGGCCGCCATGCAGCAGCTGGTGCGCCTTCAGGTCGGCCTTCACGCGGTAGCTCTTACCGCAGTCGGGGCACGGGAAGGGCCTCTCGCCGGTGTGCAGGCGCCGGTGGCTCCGCAGCTGCCCCTGGAGGCGGAAGCGGCGGCCGCAGTCCGTACAGCCGAAGGGCCGCTCGCCGCTGTGCACGCGGAAGTGCTCAGCCAGCTTGGAGGGCCGCGTGAAGCCCCGGCCGCACTCGGCGCACTGGAAGGGCCGCTCGCGGCTGTGCGTGCGCTCGTGCGCCTTCAGGATGCCCTTGAGGCGGAAGCTCTTGCCGCATTCGGCGCAGCCGAAGGGCCGCTCGCCGCTGTGCACCCGCAGGTGCTCGCGCAGCTTGCACGGATGGGCGAAGCCGCGGCCGCACTCGCCACACGCCAGCGGCCTCTCACTTCCGTGCCGCAGCCCGTGGGCCCGCAGCGGGCTCCTCAGGCGGAAGCCCAGGCCGCACTCCGGGCCTGCGCGGGGCGGCTCGTGCGAGGGCGGCTGCCGGTGGAGCCGCAGCCGCCCGCATTGGCGGAAGGCCCGACCGCACTCGGCGCACCGGCAGGGCCGCTGCGCGCGGTGCACGTGGGAGTGGTCGGAGAGCCCGCCCCGCTGGGAGGGACGCCGGCTGCACGCGCCATAGGAGGACGGCCTCTCCCCTCCGGGGCCAGGCTTGAGGGCCTCCGGCCCCCCGGCCCAGCGGCCACACTCCTGACCAGCCAGGTTCGAGCTCGGAGGGAGCTCGGCCCGCTCAGAGGCCGCCCCGGCGCCCTCTCTCGGGGAGACCGGCCTCTCCGCGCCCGGGGGCCCCCGGGAGGCACTCTCGTCACAGCCGGGGTACGGAGGCGGCCTTGGCGGCGTCAGGCGGCGGCCACACGTCTCCCCACTTCCGAGGCCCAGCGGGCGGCTCTCCTCAGCCGGGACCGCCAGGGGGCTAAGCAAGCTCGGCTTCCGGCGGAAGCCCCGCCCACCCCCCGGGCAGCGGAGGGGAGTCTGGCTCCGAGGCTGCGGTGCCTCGGGTTGTTGGCTGAGTTGCTTCCAGGCCTTCGAGTGGCTCCCCTGGCGCCGCTGTAAGAGGTTCTCATTCCAGAAGCTTTCCCCACAGACGGCACAAGACTGCTGGAGGCCCTCGCCTGAGGCGGCTTTCTGGAAGCCTGGGAGACCCAGGGCCCTGGGGCTGGCGATTCCGTCTCTTGGGGTGGGCTCCCTGGAGCTGTGGGCCGCTGGGAGTAGAGCCCAAGTGTTCTGTCTCTGCGGGTTCACGAGGGCGACGGCTTGGTCAGGCCTGAAGGAAACATCTTCACTTTTTTCTGATAAGGGTTCACGGGAACGGTGGCTCTGCAGAGGATCTACTTGGAAATAGTAATGAGCTTCTTCTGAACTCACAGCTTGCTGGTTTCCTGAAACTGAGAAGATTCAGTCAGTGTCCCAGCCTATGTCATGGCTAAGGCTTTTGTGGCCAGAAGCGGTAACCTGCGGTGGCCCAGGAGCCCAACTTTCACTGAACTAAACCAGTGAACTAAACCCCACCTCCTTTCAGTGGCGGCCAATTTCATGACCAGGAGAATCATGAGCCCTACTTTAGGACTAAACTGAACAGACCTATCTTAGAATACTATGGAAAAAAGGACACTTAGGTCACAAGTGTAGGGCCTAGGCTCTGGCATCAGAGTGGGTTCAAATCCAGTCTTTTCACTGTGCTGCCTTTGTCAAGTTAATCTCCAGCTTCAGTTCCTTTTCCTGTTAGAAATGGAAACAGCAATACATAACTGTTATGAGGACTGTACGAATTAATGCGTGTAAAGTGCTAAGTGTGGGCTTGGGATGCTGCAGGTACTCTGTAAATGTTCACCATTATTATGACCTGGGGACCACCAGTCTTGTCCCATTTGGATGTCCAGACATTCCTGATTCAAAAAATAATGACGGTAATGTTCCTGGCAGCATTAAGCCCTTGCTAACACTATGGTTGGGCTTCCCAAGTGGCTCAGTTGTAAAGAACCTGCTTACCAACAAAGGAGATGTAGGTTTGATCCCTGGGTAAGGATCTCCTTCCTGGAGAAGGAAATGACAACCCATTCTAGGGTTCTTGCTTAGAAAATCTCATGGATAGAGGAGCCTGGTGCGCTACAGTCCTCAGGGTCACAAAAACGTCAGACACAGCTTAGAGACTAAACACCACCACTCACTCCAGTAGTCTTGCCTGGAAAATTTCATGGACAGAGGAGCCTTGTAGGCTACAGTCCATGGGGTCGCAAAGAGTCGGACACGACTGAGCGACTTCACTCACTCACTCATGGTTATATGTAATCCATGAGCTGTCCTAAGACCAGCTGTTCCTCCCTCCTCACCTCTATTCCTATCAATCATGTAAAAGGGTTTCTTAGAAGAACTGATAACAGAGGTAAAAAGTGACATAATTTGTGAGTAAAACTCTTTACTCTCCTGAAAGAGGCAGCTAAAAAGTAAACTATTGACAAGATTTCTTGGAATGATGTTCCCATTTGACTTTCTCTTTCCTTACTCTGTTAAAGAATCTGCCTGCAATGCAGAAGACCTCAGTTCAATTCCTTGGTCAGGAAGATCCACTGGCAAAGGGACAGGCTACCCACTCCAGTATTCTTGTGCTTCCCTCATGGCTCAGCTGGTAAAGAATCTGCTTGCAATGCAGGAGACCTGGGTTCAGTCCCTGGGTTGGAAAGATCCCCTGGAGAAGGGAAAGGCTACCCACTCCAGTATTCTGGCCTGGAGAATTCAGGGGGGACTATACAGTCCATGGGGTCGCAAAGAGTCAGACACGACTGAGTGACTCACTTTTTCCTTGCTCTAATACTGACTGTTAAGAATCCAAAAATCTTAGACTTTCTTATCATGACACAAACAGAGGAGTTGCTGATACCCCCTGCCTGAAGAATAGCGCCTATTTGCTGAACTCTTACCGTGTTGCCAGGTATCATTTTAACCATCTACATATATCAACTCATTTAATCCTATAATGTAGACACTTAAATCTTTATGCTGCTACTGCTGCTAAGTCGCTTCAGTCGTGTCCACCAGGCAGCCCACCAGGCTCCCCCGTCCCTGGGATTCTCCAGGCAAGAACACTGGAGTGGGCTGCCATTTCCTTCTCCAATGCATGAAAGTGAAGAGTGAAAGTAAAGTCGCCCAGTCGTGTCCGACTCTTAGCGACCCCATGGACTGCAGCCTACCAGGCTCCTCCATCCATGGGACTTTCCAGGCAAGAGTACTGGAGTGGGGTGCCATTGCCTTCTCCTTAAATCTTTATAGGTTAAGTGAAAGTTGCTGAGTCATGTCCGACTCTTTGTGACCCCATGGACTATACAGTCCATGGAATTCTCCAGGCCAGAATACTGGAGTGGGTAGCCATTCCCTTCTCCAGGGGATCTTCCCAACCCAGGGATCAAACCCTGATCTCCCACACTGCAGGCGATTCTTCACCATCTGAGCCACCAGGAGAGGATGAATAACTTGCCCAGGTTACCTGGAAAAGGCAAGACCCAGACACAGGATCTAGAACCCATAATCCTAGCTACTGCGCTTTACTGCCTTTCTCTGGAATATACCAGATGTTAAGCCTCAGTTGAGTCAAACAGGAAGGCAACGCCAAAGAACTGGAACTAAGAAACGTGAATGTAATGTCTTAAGGACAGAACCTTAAGAAATCATCTTAAAACTCACCTGAAAATGGCTGTCCCTCAATAACTGGATCAAAATGCACATCAGCAGCGGAGCAAATTATATTTCTTGATTCCTGTGATTCTCCCCATTTCTTAAAGAGCTCTCTCCCCTGCTCAATCCAGGATATTAGTTCTGGTTTGGGAAGTCCATTATCTGTACAGAAAAGTCAGACGGAGTAGTTTGGTTTCCTTGAGCACTAAATTTAGAAGCACAGTAAGTTGTTTTTAAATTTCCTAAATCTACTCCTGGTAAAATATATGAGAAGAGATGTTTGAAAAATAGAGTATAGGTTTACACAAAGAAGCAAAACTGCCCACATTTTGTGACACTGCTTCCTAACTGACTGGGACCTTTAGATGAGTTGTATGTTTAATTTTCTTTTGGACCCTGTAGAGCTAGTAATGCTGCATTCGGTCATGGGTTTATTAAAACTCACCAGCAGTGTGCTTTGAGAATGCTGGAACAACACCTGAGACAACTGGCAATACCTTGGGAATACAGGGTATACAAAAATAAGAACGACTATTCTAGGAAATTTCAATGTACGTAGCTAGCTTCAGCTAAAACATTCTCTGAGGAGTACTTTTGGTAACATTACAATCACAACCTAAAACACAGTTGAATTCTGCTAGAATAGAAGGGGTTGCAATGAATGAACAAATGAAAATAGTTACAAAATTCTCTAATATATGACCCTGGTCCCCTAGAAGAAAAGTTTACTCTATTTTCAAGTAAAACTTTCTTTCAATTATATACATATATACATATATATATATATTTAAAAGAACCAAAAGTCTGCTTCATGGATTGCTAAAGGAAGATTAACGGAAGGTCCAGATCAGAGAAAGAGGATAAGCTGGATAATGCTTTAGGGATAAAACGTCAGAGAGGAATCATGTACATGTGGAAACTGATCACACTGTGCCAGATTTCTCACTAGCCCTCCGAAATCTGACTTCAACCCCAAATTAATTCCAAGGCTCCTCTCATGATAAAAGGAATCACTATCTTTTATTCAAATCCAGATACCTATTCTCAATCTTCATCTGGGTTGAACTCTCTGCATCTTTTAAAATAAAACAATCTTCCTAAAAAAAAATAAGAAAACAAGTCCATGTATAACCATGTCAAAAAGAATAAAATACTATGAATAAATTTAATAAAAGAAAATAAGATACAATAAAAATCATAAAATGTTGAAAGTAATTCTAAAAAGTCCTAAATAAGTGAAATGATATGAATTGGAAGACTTAGTATTGTTAAGATGACAACAGTCTCCAAACCCCATCTGCTTTTTCTTTTTTGGTAGAAACTGATGAACTGATGGTAAAGCAATGGTAATTAAAACAGGGTGGCACTGGCATAAGGCCAGACACAGAGATCAAAGAAGCAGAATTGAGAATCCAGAAATAAACTGCCATTTTTACGGTCAATTAGTTTTCCAAAAGGCTGTCAAGATAATTCAATGAAGGAAAAGTACGTTTTCCAAAAAATGGTGTTGGGACAACTGGATACTTATATGCAGAACAAGCTGGATCCCTACCTCACACCGTGTAAAAGAAATTAACTCAAAATGGATCAAAGAAGGGGAATAAAAAGGATCAAAGACCTAAATATAAGCACTAAAACTATAAAATTCTTAGAAGAAAACATAGGAGTGAATCTTTGTTACTCTGGATTTGGCAATGGTTTCTTAGATATGACACCAAAAGCTCAAGCAACAAAAGAAAAAAATAAACTGGACTTCATCAAAACTTAAAACTTCTGTGCTTCAAGGACACCATCAAAAACAGACAACCCAAGAACCAGAGGAAATAGGCACAAATCACATATGTGATATGGGTCTAATATTCAGAAGAAATAGAGAGCTCTCATATCCCAACAGTTGAAAAAAAAAAAAAAAAACTAAAAATGGGCCAACTATTAATATTTGAATAAACATTTCTCCAAAGAAGATATACAATGAAAAGACGCTCAACATGATTAACCATTTAGGAAATGCAAACCAAACACACAATGATACACCAGTTCACATCATTTGATCTTGATGCTTGGAACATTTCTTTTTGGGTGGCACAGTAATTGTGACTGGATTATTTTTCTTTCTCTATAGATTCAATTAACTAGTAACAATGAAAATAATGTAATATCTTGGATTAATGTTTTAGAAACACTCGATAGAAACTAGAAAGCTTGATTATGGTAATGAGACAGAATGTAAGTATTAGAAATGCTGCAATATAAAAGAAGTGGTCTGGCTGGCAGATGTTAGCAGGAGAAGCAGAGGGAATATCAGTTCAATCAGTTCAGTCACTCAGTCGTGTCCGACTCTTTGCGACCCCATGAATCGCAGCACAACAGGCCTCCCTGTCCATCACCCACTCCCGGAGTTCACCCAGACTCACATCCATCGAGTCAGTGATGCCATCCAGCCATCTCATCCTCTGTCGTCCCCTTCTCCTCCTGCCCCTGATCCCTCCCAGCATCAGTCTTTTTCAATGAGTCAACTCATTCCATGAGGTGGCCAAAGTACTGGAGTTTCAGCTTTAGCATCAGTCCTTCCAAAGAACACCCAGGACTGATCTCCTTCAGAACGGACTGGTTGGATCTCCTTGTAGTCCAAGAGACTCTCAAGAGTCTTCTCCAACACCACAGTTCAAAAGCATCAATTCTTCGGCGCTCAGCTTTCTTCACAGTCCAACTCTCACATCCATACACGACCACAGGAAAAGCCATAGACTAGATGGACCTTTGTTGGCAAAGTAATGTCTCTGCTTTTGAATATGCTATCTAGGTTGGTCATAACTTTTCTTC
>SJYT01073459.1:165184-241780 GCA_006410635.1 Cephalophus harveyi | reverse complement strand
TTTCCCCACATATCTTTGTGCATGCCTGCTCTCATCCTTGGCTCAGCATTTTAGTGGGCTTTTATCATCTGAATTAACTTTCTTACATTAGGGTTAATAGATGACTTAGAGGACTTTCCCTATTCTAAAATTATAAAAGATATTCTGAAATCTTTATAATGTTTTTTATGACTTTATTAGAATGAAATCTTTTCCCATCTGGGACTTATTTATATATATATCATAACAAGAAGGGAGAGAATTCTTTTTCCAAAGAGATATTCAGCTGTCACAAAACATACTGACTAGTCTATTTGTTTACCATGGATTTGGGATCATTTTTTCATAAACTAATTTTCCATTTATACTTGGTTATATTTTTGTTCCACTGGTGATTCTGTGTATTCTTGCTCCAATACAGCACTGTTTAATTCTTACATTTTTATCAAATTATTTGCTGTTTAAAGGGATATGGCCATCTACCACCACCTAGATACTGATCTTTTATTTTTAATTGGAGGATACTTGCTTTACAATGTTGTGTTGATTTCTGCTGTACAACATTACAATTCAGTCATTTATATATGTATGTATATATATATGTGTGTGTGTGTGTGTATGTATACACTCTCATCCCATTGAGCCTCACTCACATCATCTCCCCTTTTTTAAAGGAAACTGTCATGACTTTTCTTGTCTATTTTCTCTTCTAAATAAACAGAAATTATTTTGTCAAAGTTATATAAATACTATTGGGATTCTGATGGGAATATACTAAATATATGAATTTTTATTGAACTGGATCTCTAAATTATGACATCTTCCCATCCAGAAACATCTTTTATTTACCTAGATTTTGTGTGTTAGTAAAATTTAATGTTTTCTTTGTACAGATCTTATATAAGTCTTGCCAGATTCATTCCTAGGAATTTGAGAGTTCTGGTTGCTACTGAGAACTGAACAGAGTAGGAATATACAAAGTGCACACATGCATCCCCTTAACACCTTCTAGCTGCCTTAGATTACCCTGTGGTGAGCCCTACCTATTCCCACTTGGTGTGATAACCTTCCCTCTGAGTTCAGATAATGCTCCTTCACTACTTTACAGTAATTCTAAAGCTCTACTCTTTCTCATACCCACTTTTACAGGCAAACTTCAGATCAAGGAGTAATTTCGACTTGCAAGTCTTATTATTTAAGAAATACATTTCATCAGGCTAAAGTACGTCCTCTGATGGGTCTGGGCAAAGTAAACAGAAAATCTAGAAAAAATTTATCCTTCGAGGTGCCACAAAGAACATTCATGATTCATGAAAAGAAGTCAAAATATCGACATTAACGGGAGTTTGGAAGAAGTTGATTCCAACCATCATGGATAACTCTGAGGGGTTCGAGATTTCAGCAGAGGCAGTAACTGCAGATGTGATGGACACAGCAAGAGAACTAGAATTCAGAGTGGAGGCTGAAGGTGTCACTGAACTGCTGCAAACTCGTGATAAAAGTTTAACAAATTAGGAGAGGCTTCTTATGGATGAGCAAAAACAGTGGTTTCTCCAGATGAAATCTACTCCTGCTGAAGATGCCATTTAGATTGTTAAAATGACAAGAAAGGATTTAGAATATCATAAACTTAGCTGATAAAGCAGTGGCAAGGTTCAAGAGGACTGACTCTAATTTTGAAAGTGCTGCTGCTGCTGCTGCTAAGTCGCTTCAGTCGTGTCCAACTCTGTGCTACCCCATAGACAGCAGCCCACCAGGCTCCCCCGTCCCTGGGATTCTCCAGACAAGAACACTGGAGTGGGTTGCCATTTCCTTCTGGTGAAATGCTATTAAACAGCATTACATGCTACAGAGAACTCATACCTGGAAGGAAGAGTCAATCCATCCCCCAAACTGCTCTGCTATCTTATTTTAAGAAATTGCCAGTCATGCCAACCTTCAGTAACTACCACCCTGATCAGTCAGCATCCAACAACATGGAGCAAGATGCTCCAACAGCAGTAAGACTACAACTTCCTAGAGGCTCAGATGATGGTGAGGACTTTTAGCCATAGAGTATTTTTAATTAAGGGTTGTACATTGCTTTTTAAGACATAATGCTGCTGCATACTCAACAGACTATAGTGTAAACATAATTTTTATACACCGTGGGAAACCAAAAAAAGAAAAAGACTTCTTTTATTGTGATATTTGCTTTATTGCAGTAGTTCTAAAATCAAACCCAAAATATCCCTGAGGTATGCCTACATCTGTAATTTTCACTATAAATGTGTTGCATATCTTTTGCATATTTAGGAATTACAGTTTTTACTGAGATTATTATATTTTTCGGTCTTTTTGTTGTTGTTGCTATGTTTTATTTTGCTAAGTTCTTTAACAATACCTTAAAAGTAATGATCTCATGAGTTCATTTAGTAATCAGCTATAGCCTTATGAAATGTATTTCTTAAGCACTAAGACTTGAAAGACGAAATTACTCCTCCATCTGAAACTTGCTTGTGGAACTCGGTGTAAAAACGCTCAATACGTAAACATAAAATACGGAAAAACATAAAACCTCAATTTCAACAAAACACTAAATAAAATAATGTATATCCTACTTAGGTCTTTATATTTGACTTCTATTCTTTCCAACGTGTCCTCCTTTCTTCTTACACTCAACAGACTTCAACACATTAGGGTTTAATTTTGACCCTGCCAGCGATCATTTCAACCATTGAGAATCTACACTTTAAAAAAATATTTATTCTAAATTCGGTAACTATAATGTAAAAACCGACTGAACCTTAACACCCAGCGCTGGCCCCACTCGACTTTTGATCCCTTCCGTCGTCTGGCCCCCTCACTCACGGGCGCCCACGGCCCAGACTCTGCAGTTTCATGCTCGGCTTTGTTCGGGGTTTGGCCACGGAGGCGCGGAGGTCACGGGCTCCGTCCAGGGTCCAGTCCCCACACCATGCGCCCAGCGCGGCCCTCACACCCCGCCCACCAGTCCGCGACCGCCGCGCGAGGACCCCAGGACGCTGACCCACCGAGCCGGAACCCGCGGACCCTCCCCGAGCCTGGGTCTGGGCGTCTGCGCGGGGGGAGCCCGTCTTACCGGAGCCGGCTCGGCCATGGGCCCTCGCGGTCCCACCGGTGCCCGACCGGGCTACCGCCAAGCCAAGCTCCCGGTGAGCCCGCGGCACCTCCCCGTGGCGGCCTCGCAGAGGCTCCGCTCCGACCCGCAGGCCCGGCCCCGGCGCGGTGCACGCTGGAACTCGCAGGCACCTCCGCCCCACAGCGCCCCCTGCGGCCGGGAGGAGCGGGAGCCGCCCATTCTGTGCGGACCTGGCATCTGGTGCAAGCTGGATGACCGGTCCTGGCAGTGTGTCGGGAGAGCCAGGGGAGGGAGGCCGAGACGGAAAGGTGGTGCGGGGGTGAAATGCAACGTCAACTGCAAATGGAAGGAGAGGAGACTTGCTCTTTAATGAGATGGAGACAATGAGAGTTAGTGCAGGGGTTTGATTCCTCGCCAAAGCCTTCCCTAGTCAAAGATTAGGTTCAAGCGGTTACCTGGGAAGTGGTCCCGGGAATCGAGTGAAGGAGGTGAGAAATCAAGGGGGATTAAAGAGCGGGTCTCCCCTGTGGGCAACTGGGAGTCCATCTTGCTGGGGACTCAGGGTGCAGGCCACCACTGAGAACAGTTCTGCCAAGGGCGAGGAGGCTCGGTATTCATCCTCAGGATGTCAGGCCGGGGCAAGGCACCGTTGACCCCATGGACTTAAAGTAGGAACACGACTCATAGTCTGTAAAATCCAGGAAAAGGTCTATAACCTAAATATGAAATGGATCTTAAATTTACTCTGCCTTTCACTTTTAAATGGAGTATAATCTGTAAAAATATTGAATCACAGTGCTGTGCACCTGAAGCTAATATAATATTGTAAATCAACTGTGCACGCGTCTGTGTGTGTGTGCTAAGTCACTAAGATGTGTCTGACTCTTTGCGACCCCATGGACTCTAGTCTGCCAGGCTCCTCTGTCCATTGAACTTTCCAGACAAGAATACTGGAGTGGGTTGCTATTTCCTTCTCCGGCTGCTGCTGCTGCTGCTAAGTCGCTTCAGTCGTGTCCGACTCTGTGCTACCCCATAGACGGCAGCCCACCAGGCTCCCGTCCCTGGGATTCTCCAGGCAAGAACACTGGAGTGGGTTGCAATTTCCTTCTCCAATGCAAGAAAGTGAAAAGTGAAAGTGAAGTCGCTCAGTCGTGTCTGATGCTTAGCGACCCCATGGACTGCAGCCCACCAGGCTCCTCCATCCATGGGATTTTCCAGGCAAGAGTACTGGAGTGGGGTGCCATTGCCTTCTCCGGGGATCCTCCTAATCCAGGAATTGGACCCACATTTCCTGTATCTCCTGCGTTGGCAGGTGGATTCTTTACTACTGAACCACCTGGGAAGCCCTGAAATCAACTGTTCCTATCAGTTCAGTTCAGTCCTTCAGTCCTGCCTGACTCTGCGACCCCATGGACTGCAGCAAGCCAGGCTTCCCTGTTTATCACCAATTCCCAGAGCTTGCTGAAACTCATGTCCATCAAATCAGTGATGCCATCAACCATCGCATCTTCAATGAGATGAGAATGTCCTTCCCTTCTCCTCCTGCCTTCAATCTTTCCCAGCATCAGGGTCTTTTTTATGTCAGCCCTTCCCATCAGGTGGCCAAAGTATTGGAGCTTCAGCTTCAGCATCAGTCCTTCCAACGAATATTCAGGATTGATTTCCTTTAGGATTGACTGGTTGGATCTCCTTGCAGTCCAAGGGACTCTCAAGAGTCTTCTCCAACACCACAGTTCAAAAGCATCAGTTCTTCTTTATGGTCCAACTCTCACCATAAATCAATTGTAGTTAATTGAAAAAAAAAGATTTAAAACTTTTTCCATCGAAAGACATAATAGACAAAACTATGTCACAGATTGAGAAAAAAAAATATTTGTAACATGGAATAGCATATAAACATATATAAATCACTGCGAAAAATCATAAACTACCCTAGAGGAAAATGTGCAAAATTCACAGAAAAGAAAAAAAATGAGTAGGCAATAAATGCACCACAATGTTTCATCTCATCATTAATCAGGCAAATGCAATATGTTTATGACAATGTGCATATCCTGTCATCTGGCAATTCTTATCTCAGGGCTATTTTTACACATATACACAAGAGCCATATCCTAGGATCTCTAAAGGAGCATTATTTTAAAAGTAAAAACAGGAAAATAATTTAAATGTCCAATCACCCAGAGGATAGATATCTTATGGGTTGTTTTTTTCCCTATACTCTGAAAACTAGCAGTAGAAATTAATGAACTATAGCTAAAGGCAGCACAAATGAATAGTATTAACATAATGCTGAGTGAAAAAAACCTGTTAGAGATTACACACAGTATGGTACCATTTACAAAGACTTTAGGACATATAAAACACTATATATTATTTATCAGTAATATATATATAGGAAAATGATAAAGATCTGTTCAGGAATAACCACCCAATTTGGGATAGTGGTGACTGATAGGGACTGGGCAGAGGAGGAGTGCTGAAGAGGTGATGGCAGAAACCAGAGCTGGTCACACAGGTACTCCGTCAGTTTGACTAATGCCTTACATCTTAAGTTGAGCCAAGGGTACAGAGGCAAACATCCTTTACATCCTTTAAATAGCTTGAATGTTTCAAGGTGCATTTACATAAACTGATCAAGTTATTGGGGTTTCCCAGGTGGTGCAGTGATAAAGAATCCGCCTGCTAATGCAGGAGACTCTGGTTCAACTCCTGGTTTGGGAAAGGTCTCCTGGAGAAGGAAATGGCAACCCACTCCAGTATTCTTGCCTGGGAAATCCCATGGACAGAGGAACCTGGCGGGCTGCAGTCCATGGGGTTGCAGAGTCAGACACGACTGAGCAACTGAGCACACATCTATTTACATATGGTAATGTATGTGTTTCCGTGTTACTTTCCCACTTCGTGCCACCCTCTCCTGCCACACGTCCCTATGCCTGCATCACTATTTGCTACCCTGCAAATAGGTTCATCAGTATAATTTTTCTAGATTTCATATGTATGTGTTAATACACGATGTTTTCCTATTTCTGGCTTATTTCAGGCTCTAGGTTCATCCACATCACTAGAAATGACTCAGATTCATTCCTGTTTATGACCAAGTCATATTCTGTTGTATATATGTATCACAACTTCTTTATCCATAAATTCATCTGTTGATGGACATCTAGGTTGCTTCAGATGTGTTAATTTTTAAGGAAACATTTTACTTTGAAATGATTAGATTCACAGAAAGTTGCAATGGTAGTAGAGAAAAGTGCATTATTATAGTACACTGTCAAAACCTTGAGACTGACATTGGCACTGTGTGTAAAATTCTAGTGGTTTCATCACATGGGTTGGCTCATGTGACCACCCTGCAACGGAGGAAAAAAACTATGTCATCACCAGAGGTCTCCTTTGGGCTATTCCTTCATAATCACACTCACCGTATCTATAACTATCTGTAACTTTGTCATTATAAAAAATGAAGTCATAGCATGCAATCTTTTGAAATTGACTTTTTTCAGTCATTATAATGCTCTTGACATCCATCCAAGTTGTTTTTATTCATTACCAATATTTCATTTCTTTCTATTGCTGAGTAGTATTCAATGGTATGCTGCTAAGTCACTTCAGTCGTGTCCGACTCTGTGCGACCCCATAGACGGCAGCCCACCAGGCTCCCCCGTCCCTGGGATTCTCCAGGCAAGAATAGTGGAGTGGGTTGCCATTTCCTTCTCCAATGCATGAGAGTGAAAAGTGAAAGGGAAGTCGCTCAGTCGTGTCCGACTCTTAGCGACCCCATGGACTGCAGCCCACCAGGCTCCTCCGTCCATGGGGTTTTCCAGGCAGAGTACTGGAGTGGGGTGCCATTGCCTTCTCCGATTCAATGGTATGGATGTACCATAATTTGGTTAACCATTTACCTTTTGAAGGATGATGTAGCTGTTTCTAGTTTTTTACTATTACCAAAAAAGCTTCTATAAACAATCCCATGCAAGTTTTTGACTGGGGGTACATTTTCATTTTACTGGGACAAATGCCCAGAACTATAATTGCTGGGTCATATGGAATGTTATTTGTTTAGGGTTGGGTTTTTTTTTGTATTGGAATTGTTTAGCTTTTTAAGAAACTATTTTCCAAAGTGGTTGAACCCTTCTACATTCCTACCAGCAACATATGAAAGATCATTTCTCAGCATCCTCACCAGCATTTGGTAAGATTACTATTTTTTATTTTCACTATTCTAATAGTTGTGCAATCATCTCATTGTGATTTGAGTTTGTGCTTCTCTAATGAATAATGATGATAAACATCTTTTCATGTGCTTATTTCTCATCCAAATATCCTCTTTGGTGAACTGTCTCTTTATGTTTTTTACCCATTTTCTAATTTCATTTTTTGTATGTTTTGTTACTGTTGTGTTTTGAGAATTTTTTACATATTCTAGATATGAGTCCATACTTGGCAGGTTATACTTAATTGAATGTAGAGTTTCCTGGATTAGGTTTGGGATATGTCTTTTAAACTCTAAAACCAGTATTCAGATTTTTCATTAAAACACTATTGGATTCATGGTAACTCTGGACTAGGAAAACCACTCAAACTGGTTAAGTTTTCCATCCTTTCCTAGAGGAAGCAGTCTCAAGTCTTCCTCCTAGCTTTTCCTCATTTACTGATGAAGATGGTCTTCTCCGAGGCTACATTCTTCAGCAGCACTCAGAACTTGTGCCCAAGAGAAATCAGGACATTCACAGAGCCCCGGCACAGGGCGAGAATAGCGTGGAAGCAGAGCGGACCACAGGCAAGGCCCCGGGTTTCTGCACGAGGCCCCAGCTATCATGTCACCTGCGCCCTGAAACTCCCAGGATGTGCAAAAAATTCCTGTAATATATGCTACCTACTACAACTTCTTTCATCTCATGTTTATATCTGTCATGGGCTGAGAAGGGAATGGCAAATCACTTCAGTATTCTTGCCTTGAGAACCCCATGAACAGTATGAAAAGGCACAATGATAGGATACTGAAAGAGGAACTCCCCAGGTCAGTAGGTGCCCAACACTCTACTGGAGATCAGTGGAGAAATAACTCCAGAAAGAATGAAGGGATGGAGCCAAAGCAAAAACAATACTCAGTTGTGGATGTGACTGGTGATAGAAGCAAGGTCCAATGCTGTAAAGAGCAATATTGCATCAGTTCAGTTCAGTTCAGTTGCTCAGTCGTGTCCGACTCTTTGTGACCCCATGAATCGCAGCACGCCAGGCCTCCCTGTTCATCACCATCTCTCGGAGTTCACTCAGACTCACGTCCATCGAGTCAGTGATGCCATCCAGCCATCTCATCCTCGGTCGTCCCCTTCTCCTCCTGCCCCCAATCCCTCCCAGCATCAGAGTCTTTTCCAATGAGTCAACTCTTCGCATGAGGTGGCCAAAGTACTGGAGTTTCNTCACGTCCATCGAGTCAGTGATGCCATCCAGCCATCTCATCCTCGGTCGTCCCCTTCTCCTCCTGCCCTCAATCCCTCCCAGCATCAGAGTCTTTTCCAATGAGTCAACTCTTTGCATGAGATGGCCAAAGTACTGGAGTTTCAGCTTTAGCATCATTCCTTCCAAAGAAATCCCAGGGCTGATCTCCTTCAGAATGGACTGGTTGGATCTCCTTGCAGGCCAAGGGACTCTCAAGAGTCTTCTCCAACACCACAGTTCAAAAGCATCAATTCTTCGGCACTCAGCCTTCTTCACAGTCCAACTCTCACATCCATACATGACCACAGGAAAAACCATAGCCTTGACTAGACGGACCTTAGTCGGCAAAGTAATGTCTCTGCTTTTGAATATGCTATCTAGGTTGGTCAGTTGGTTACATTTGATGAGTACATTTTCAAGAGAGTAAAATAACTAGCTGTGCTGCCTAGTAGGGGAGAAAGGTATGCCCTTCTAGACGTTTTACTCCTACCTGAGTTAACAGAACATAATACTTCATTTTAGGTTTTCTTCTTCCTGATACGGTTTAAATATTTTCTTCTTTTAAAACTACTTGCTTACTAAACACAGAAACATATCGCTAGCTTGGCAGGACAATTTTGTAAACAGGGGAATCAACTGTGAAAACTATCTTGGGCCTATATGTACATTAACTATTTCAGTTATGATTTATTTAAAGGATCAAAATCAGTTTCATCATATTCTTTTAAATATGACTTCTTAGAATTCCTTGACCTTGGTACTTTAGAAATACTTAAATACTTGAAGTAAAACACATGAGCAGCAAAACTAAAATATTATATTAAGGTTCTGATAAATCAATTGAAGGGATATTTACTGTGGTGTTGTAAATTTTGTTTACCATAGCATGCAATAAAGATTAAAAAAATTTAAATTATGTTTTGGAAAAGAGAGATACATTATACATCTATACAAAGCACCAATGAGTATTTACAACAAATAAAAGTTAAAAAATAATGCTCTATATTTACCTGGTAGGTTAGTAACTAGCTGACCTCTGATAAAATCATCTACTTCTTCTGGTTTTAAGTGGTATTGGCCATCTGGTTTTGCTTTTCTAGTTGCCATTCTAGCCAGCAGAATATTAGAACCTATAAAAAAATTTTTTTAAAAAAAGAAGTCATTTAAGAAATAGTCAATTATTTTCAAAATTTCCTAACAAAGACATCTACAGATAGGTTATCTATCAAAGTTCTAAAAAGAATGAAAATAATCTGCAACTGTGGTAACTGAGTTGTTAAGTCATGTCTGACTCTTTTGCAACCTTATGGACTGCAGCCCTCCAGGCTCCTCTAGCCATAGGATTTTCCAGGCAAGAATAGTGGAGTGGGTTGCGATTTCCTTCTCCAGGAGTATCTTCCCAACCCAGGAATCGAACCCACATCTCCTCTACATGTCTCCTGCATTCCAGGTGGATACTGTACCACTGATCCATCAGGGAAACTCAAATATTTAAAATATTTATTTGTCTGTGCCGGGTCTTAGATGCAGCATGCAGGATCTTTAGTTGTAGCACACGGGATAGTTTCCTGACCAGGCTCGGAACCCCGGCCTCCTGCGTTGGGAGCACAGGGTCTTAGCCACTAGACCACCAGGAAGTGGTCATTTTAAGCATAATACAAAACTGGCAGAATTCTGTATTACAGATTATAACCACCATGTTTCCTGGACAGAGGCTTCCTTTTGTTCCCAAACGTGTACATTTCAGCATCTCCCACCCAGGTAAAGGAGCAGAGAAAACAATCCTAATCAAAGACTAGAGGTTTACAGGCAGGCAATCATCAGCAATCAGCTCCTTTTACCGAACAATCTTTATGTTTCTGGCCATACCGTGCAGCTTGCAGGATCTCAGTTCCCCAACCAGGGATTGAACAGGGCCCATGGCAGTGAACGTTGAGAGTCCTAACCACTGGACCGCCAGGGAAGTCCCTCAATTTACCAACCAGTGGATCCACACTAGGGAGAAATAAGGCCAAAGAAATGCCATTGGACTGGGGGGAGCCCCCAAAACCAGATGTCTCACTATGTGATCAGAATACAGGCGCAGAACTGCAGGTATGAGTGTCTTAGAAAAGAAGGCAGACAGACAGGGAGGTCCAAGGTGCGTCAGTGGACACAGACATTAACGCAGAGCAGAGAGAAGGCTACCGGGGCCAGAGAAGGCGTCAGACAGCTAAGAAACATCTCAGTGGGGGGATCAGATGAACTTCTATGTAAATAACAAAATCTCTACAAACTACAGAAGGCTTCTATAAAGGACATATTTTAGTTTTATGGGAAACTTATTTAAAAACAATGTGTTTTCCTAGGGTTAATGTAAAAATATTCATGAAGAGAAAAAGTACTGCAAAGTCACACCAAAATGATAAAAGTGGTGAGCTGTAAAGAAAAAGAGGGCTGAGAAGTAGAAACATCATTTGGGACTTTTGTCTTAATTATGTGCTTGAACTTAAAAGAACATATTCATATCATCCCACTTGTAAGTTTAAAATAAATACAATTAAAAATGAAGAATTAACCCTGTGCCTGATAGCAGACTCCAGGAGGCAACTCCTATCTGCAGGCCACACCCAGGAGCCCAAGGGCAGGCCTGCTGGAAAGCTGTTAACCTGCTTTGCATTGGGCGGGCCAAAAAGTCTCTTCAGGGTTTCCTGTTACATCTTATGAAAAAACCCAAACAAACTTTCTGGCCAACCCAGTATTTTCTGGGGCTCATGATGTTCTGACTTCTTAAAAGCCCCGCCTGATGGGGAGCACCTATCCTCCCGGGGCTGGTTCACTCCTGAAGATGGCAAGCCGCTTCTGGTGCCTGGGAGCCCACCTCATACACCGGGCCAGAAGCCCAGCCTCCTAACCCCACTCACACACACCACAGCAGAGGCTCCAGCCGAGGAGCCCGTTCCCTCCCACTTCCGCCTCCAGATCTAGACCTGGCGCTCTCTCAGGTCGCCCTGCGAGGGCCACACAAGCAGTCAAGGTCTTCAGTCAGCAGGGGCACCGAGTGTGCTCAGAGAGGAGGAGGCAGTCGGGAAGCCGAGGGCGATGCGGGAGACTCCAGAGCACAGTGCGCGAGAGCCCAAGAGGAACACAGATGACGGGGTGGGGGGGCACGTCAACACGGGTGACTTCTGCAGAGACAGTGAAGACGGGGCTGGCGAGGGGCCCGGGGAGCTTCAGAGAGTAATCGAGTTCCTACAGGACTCAGCAACATGGATTCCAAACCCAGCCCCACTGCGCGGCTTTAAACACAGCCTCTGTTCACATGAGAAAAATAACAGTGTTGACAAATACTGAATTCAATTCTCCCATTTTTGAGGGAAAAGAAATACTCCAACTTGTGTACTCTAAAGATGTTATCGACCATTTACTAACACTTCCAGCAGTTTGACCTCAGGCTTCGCCTGGGAGCCACACTAAGTACTGTCTCAGAAGTGGAGGCCTAAACATGAAAGTGATAAAAACAACACCTAAAAACTACTCCTACAGTTAACTGGGATTCAGTGCTCCGAGAGCGAGGCTCCGACTACGATGAGCAGGGCGAGAGTCGCCAGCTACTCACCGATCCCCACAGAGGCAGCACATTTAGTCTGGTCCTTAATTTCCATGCGTACAGCGTTTGCAAGCTCGTCGGGCGTGAGTCTGGTCTCGGCGAGGATCTCGGTGATGTCTACCAGGGCTTCATCGCAGCTGACGGCTTCGATGTTGTGTGTGTAGCTGCCAACAGAGCAGAGGCGCCGAGGCGCAGCGTGCTTAACACGCGCCGGCCACGCAGGCTTCCCGCGGCCGCCTTCTCCAGCGCCCCCTCATGAGACTTAAGGTGCGGAAAGTGGTAGCATTTTAACTTAACTGGCTCAAGTCACTTACCCTCTAACTGCAAAGTTCATCAGTATTTTTTTCCATATTAACTACCAAAAATACAACAGAAATGATCATTTCAATTTCTCTACATTGAGAACACCTCCAAGAACCTTTGAATATCTGGAAAGTATTGAGTCAATTAGAACTGTCACAACATTTAATTTTAAACATATTCGAACATGTTTTACCAGAATCCCTGAGGAAGAGCAAAACCACACAAATCAAGCAGCTGACTGTCTCCTGGACGCAAATGCCCAGGACAGAGCAGGACACGGCGGCCAGCCAGCCACGTGCCGTCTGCAAGGGCGCCAGCGGCATTCTGTTCAGATGGGAGCCCTGCGGGCTGTGGCTTCGGCTGTTGCTGTTTTCGGTCAGGACCTACGTACACAGAGCACTGCTTCGGTTCACCAGAGGAAAGGAAGAGGGAGAGAAAGGTTGCGTGGCTCTGATGTTCATTAAATACGTGGGCCACAGGCCAGCAGAGGCCTCAGGACGGGCAACAGATCTTCAATAACCCACCTGGTGAAGTACCAGGGGGCCAGCCCTCACCTCTCACCACAACTCACTGCAGGTTGTGAATCAGACTAATTACTATCAACAATCATTTAAGAGATGAGCGGTCTGTCTTGGATTAACTCCAGGGAGCAAACTGTCAGAGCAGACAGTGTCCTGATACGAAAGCTGCCCTGAGGTGGGCTGTCCAAAGGTGGCAGGAGAATAACAGGGAATCTTTGGCTCCAAGAACAGCCACATGGCCACTGAAAATGTCTCCACCAACCCAAACTACACGACAGTGTCTGGGAAGTCCCCGCCCTGCGGTTCAGGCTGCGGACCACTCCGGCTCTGTAACCACAGGCGGCAGCACCGGCTCAGACCCGCCTCCAGCCCTTGCTTGCCGCTGCGCCCAACCACAGCCCTGGGGGGGACCCAACAAGCACAGGCTCCACCTGCTAACGGGGTGGCCCCGTGTTTGGGGTCTTAGGACAGCTATGTGAGAACTGGCTTTCCCCAGCCCTAAGTCCACACACCGACGGCAGAGAGCTTCCCTGGCCCTCTGAGGTTCGCGCTCCGTTAAAGGCAGCCCCCCAAAGGCGGGGCCTGGATCTGACTCCTCTCCTGCAGGAGTGGCGGCATCGACAGTTGTCTGCACGTGGCAGATGCTCCATAAACAGGAGAGGAAGCAGTGACGGGAGAGGCGAGCATCTCCCTCAGAACAGCAACCCAGCCTAAGGGCTGACCCCGCCCATGGCTGAGCCTGCTGCCCTTGGCAGAGCTCATCAGCTGGGACCATGACCTTATCTGGCCTTTTAGAAAGAAAATATGCTAACTTTAGAGCATACAGGGCTTGCCATATACTTATTTAAAAGCTTGAGTTTTGAATTAACATTAAATATATGTATACTGTAAATATTCAAAAAACAAAATCTCTTTTTCTCAAGCCATCTAATCATCTATCTTGAGACTATGGCCGACCCTTGAACAACAGTGGTATGAACCTTGAGGGGTGGCTCATATATAGATTTGTTTCAGTAGTGAATACGAAGAGTGCTACAGAGAAGCCGTGGGTATGGACAGCTGGCTGTGGGCTACACACGATTCTGCACCTTGTGGAGGACAGCACCCCACTGCCACCAAGTCGTTCGAGGGCCAGCTGTATCACTAAACATTTTTATAAAAGCTAACATTTGGCACGCCTAATGATTTCAGAGGATAAAGGGTTCGAAAGAGTCTCTACTTGTGAACCTATAGTTCTAATTTTCAACAAAACTATAACTCATATTTAATAAAAGAGAATAAACCTGGTTAAAAACGTCCATCTCTCATCTGTCTGGTTCCATGAAGGGAAAACTGGAACCACTGACCAAGAATCACGTGGACAGAAGATCAGACCCCAGCGGCGCCGTCGAGCAGCTCAGGTCCAGCCACACAGAAGTGTCCCGAGGCCTGAGCCTCGCCTTGGAGGTGATCACGGAAGGAGGGGGCCGGATGCTAGGGGGCGGAGGAGTGGGTTTCCAACAGGCCTGAGGCAGCTGGTCCCTCCTTAGTATTAGGTATGAGCAGTCAAGGGACGGAAGAGTGAGCATGGTGTACATACCTGGCCAGCGTCTCGTACATCGTCCGTGCAACCTCTTTATATGCATGGAAATCGTAAGGGACCGCCTGGAGACTGGGACAGAGCTGTTTGGCTTGCCCGAAAAACATTCCATTCCTAATGCCAACTTGTCTAGAGAGAGAACAGAATACAGTGGAGGTTAGACCTGGAATGTTGAAAAGCCAAATAAACTATCAAATATTGCTATCTCCCCAAGCCATCAACACATGAGTTTCATTTAACTCTCCTCTCGGGGGAGGTAAAAACCAGGCAGTGAGAAAGCTTACAGGTTTGTTTCCCCACAAAGGAGAATCCCTCAACTGTCAGATAAGTTTAAGTGACACAGTAGACATGCCCCAAAATGTTATTTGAAGACATCTCCTGGGCCTCGTACCTCTGACCCCTCTGCAGATGCCAGAGCATCCCCTGCCAGCAACGTCACAACCAACACAGAGCAGGACCGTGCTATGGAGGCCTGTTCCCTTAAGAGAGGGCCTGGCTCAGCCACAGTTCATCCCCCAAAGACAGAGGACCACACACAGCAGGGAGCGCGGCACGACAGACAGACAGGATATGCTCATCCTGTCACCACCCAGCTCCCCCACGACCGACTCCAAGCGCCTGCGTGGGTTCCACGGTGGCTGAGATGCCAACAGTGGTGGCCATGGCGGGACGTCACTCTGGAAGGAGCCACAGGTCCACAACTTTGAGGGACCTGATTGAAAACGGTACATCTCAAATCTACGTGTCTCTGTGCCCCATATCGCCTTTGATATTTAGAGCATTAAGCACAAAACTGTAATTATGGGATTACGCACAATGAGTAAAATTCCATGTTACTACTCTGCAATGAATCAAGAAAAAAAATCTTGCAGTAAAAACACAAGCAGATAACAATAAGCAGTGTTTCCCGAGATTACATACTTCTAGATAAATGCATCACATGGTTACTTCACGTTTCCACTCAGTAAACACGTACTCACTCAGTACTCAGTATTTAGTATGGAGGTGTCCCTATTTTTAAGAAACACGGTCTTCAATATGCAGAGGCCTGCAGCTCCCTGACCATCCCAGACCACCAGTGAGCACCAAGGAGGAAAAGAATCCTCCACGTGCCTGAGATGAAATGGTACATTTTTTAAATGTATATAAAACAGCAATGGATGATCAGACTGCAAAGCCCAGAGTAGATGAGAAACATCTAATAGGAGGGGAAAATGACAGGAAAGGAAGAGATGACTAACAAATCACGGTAAAGAAAACAATGCTCTCACTCATTTAACAAAAATCAATGTCTCAGGCGCCAAGTGACGCATGGGCAGAAGACAGGGAACAAAGCGGACCCCGTGGCGTCCACCAGGATGACCCACACAGGTGGGAGGACAGGCTCGAGCCCATGGGTCTCTTTACAGGGCCACGCAGAAGTACACAAATGGTTTAAAACATGACATGCAGGTTCAACATGTAAAAGCTAAACTTACAAATTAAAGGAATGCGTTACATAATCCCTGTAAGTACTATATTCTTATATTTACAGTACTTTCATTTTCAAATTTTTCACCTGCACAAAAAATTTCACAGGCGTATTACTTAGAAAAATATAATACATCAACTTAACATACTCAGGTGTACCAATATCCCAGAAAGAAATGCTTGGGGATTACTAGACACTGTAAGGAAGTTATGAACAAAAAAGGGAAAACCTAAGAGGCCTCCCACAACTAAGAGAAGTAAAACACTCCTAGTCGGTGGTTAGGAAAGGAGCCTTATTTCATATAAAACCAATGAGCAGGACTTCCCTGACGGTCCAGTGGTTCGGATTCAGCGCTCTCACTGCCAAGGGCCGGGGTTCAACCACTGGTTGGGGAACTAAGATCCCACAAGCCATGCAGCATGGTCAAAAAACAATAACAAACAGGTAAAGACAATTACAAAACAGTCTGCAGTGACTTCACTACAATGACATCTATGCCCGTCAACTGACACGGAGAGCAGGGTCAGACGGCAGGGCTGCGCAGGTGCTCGCGGCCGGGCCGACAGGGAGAGCGGCGCCCGCCCTCCTCTCTGCACTGCGCGCTCACACAAGCGTCCTTGGTGCTGCAGTAGACAACGGTCAAAACCCAACCATCAAATCACTGTTATTGCCAATTCAATATTCTGAAGGACAGCCACATCACAAATTCAGAATTGTAAAGAGTGAAAACTGAGGTTTAGAAATTATTTGCTCCTTAAAATTGATAATTGTAGGATATTTGCATATCATTACCTATCCATCCACATATCTGCCTTCTAACTTAGTTGTGGATAAAGCTATTACTAGTTCTCTACGGTGCTTTAGTCACTAAGTCGTGTCCGATTCTTGAGAGCCCACGGACTACAGCCTGCCGGGTTCTCTATGGTAAATGTAAGTAAAGATGGCAGGCATGCAAATCCCGACTTGCGGG
This sequence comes from Cephalophus harveyi, assembly GCA_006410635.1. NCBI lineage: Eukaryota > Metazoa > Chordata > Mammalia > Artiodactyla > Bovidae > Cephalophus > Cephalophus harveyi. Next base: position 224,820 of record SJYT01073459.1, on the reverse strand, counting down.
ATTAGATTCCACCTTCCTATGGCTTCTGCGGTCACATCCACACTGAGCTGACCCATTACTATAAAGCCCATGTCTCCTGACAACTCTCCAGTGCCTATAACTGGGATGACCGTCCCTACAACCTAGTCTCCAGTCCAAGCCCAGAAACATTTCTCTGATGCAACTCTGAATATATTCATTCAAAAAAAATCTCACTGAAGGAAAATATAACTGTTAGATAATCTTTAAAAAATAGGGTATCCAAGAGACCATCATTAGGAGTAGCCTAGAAAATGAAAAATTACAATTAAAGGACCAAAACCCAACTGTTGTAGGTTTCATGTTTTTCTTTCCCCCCAACTTACACTCAAATTCATTTTCACCACTTTTCGCATCTCCTTAAAACAAACATTTGCCATCTAAGTGACACTTAAATGGCTTGCTGCGCAGCATTTGGCCTTCATATATCATCACTCCAATTATTCTCAACATATTCAACTTGACAATTGCCATCTGTGGTACAATACAAACGCCCTATCCAAACACCAACAGAGGCCTGGAGTCCAAAACCTCCAGGAGCTGGCAACACTCCCGACTCTGGGGCGACCTTGGCACTCACTCCCCAACCAGCATCCAGCAGGGGACGCAGGGCATGGGCAGCACAGGAAGGCGGCTTCCACGTCACCGGCAGCCAAGCCCAGAGACTGGGCAAGCATCCCTCACAGAACACGACGCCCGGTCCCCAGAAGCATGCCGTCTGTCACCACCCCGAAACTCAGCAGGGGGAGGAGACTCGCCCACTGCACACGGCACAGAATCAGCTCTAAACTTCCTGCACCAATGAAAACACAGTAACCCACAATGCATTCAGATCTAATTATCTTTTTCATTAAAGAAAGTTTCAATTCCTTCGTGACATTATCAACCAAACAATGAAGAAGATTAAAACATAACTCTATTACTGAGAAAAGCAAAGTCAGTATGGGAGGAAAAGCTTGACGTGTCATAAAGGATTTGAATATAATCCTTTTTTCTTAGATATCCTTTTAATAAAATAATTGGCAAGATTTTAAGCAAACTATTCTGGTTAGATGGTGATGTATCAAGATCCTTTTTTGATCAGATGAGACTTGCTTGAGGAACTCCAACTTTAAATTAAGAAAACTGTTATATATATCAAGTCGTTGTATACTGTTAATGTTACATGTCAATTATAACTCATTTTTTTAAAAGCATGAATGACAAAACCAGTAAGACACTACCAAACAAAAAAAGGACTAAAAGCTGTATCCGATGTGACTCCAGTCTGCTGCTGTAACTGGTGAATGCCTCCACACTTGCCAGTGACATGCAGACAAACGCTCTGCTGCTGTGGTTCAGTCGCTCAGCTGTGTCCGACTCGTCATGACCCCGTGAACCGCAACTCACAAGGCTTCCCCACCCCTCAGCATCTCCTGGAGTTTGCCCAAGCTCGTGTCCCTTGAATCGGTGACGCCATCCAGCCATCTCACCCTGTCACCCATTTTCTGTCTTCAGCCTTTCTTTCCCAGCCTGAGGGTCTTTTCCAATGATTCACCTGTTCCCATCAGGTGGCCAAAGTACTGGAGCTTCAGCTTCAGCATCAGTCCTTCCAAAGAGTATTTTGGATTGATTTCCTTTAAGATTGACTAGTCTGCTCTCTGTGCAGTCCAAGGGACTCTCAAGAGCCTTCTCCAACACCACAGTTCGAAAGCATCGATTCTTTGGTGCTCTGCCTTCTTTCGTCTAGCTCTCACACTCCATACACATCTAGTGGAAACACCACAGCCTTAACTATGCGAGGCTTTGTCAGCAAAGTGATGTCTTTGCTTTTTAACACACAGTCTAAATGCTTGCTGTGTTATAAAGTGTTTGTGTTCAGTTAACAAGGAAGAAAAAAATAATGAATGCTCTTTTAATTAATCACTTAATCATTAATCATTACTCCATTTTTACAACCCAAATAATCGATTTCTAAAAACATCTTTCTAAACTATGAGGAACATGTGATATGTGTGTTTCCCCTGGAGCTGACACAGCTGGCTGTAATCGGGGTCGCGCTGGCAGGCTGGCCGCACTGCAGCTTGAAGTGAGCGGATGACCAGGCGTGCCAGGGCGGAACTGCTGCGCTGTGACCTAACAGGCAATCAAGTTTTAGCATAACTTAAAAAAATACTGAGTACCAGGTTTAAATAACAAGGGATTTTTCCTGGCAGAAAGAAATAACGATCAGAGCAGATGACCCTAAGGCCCTCTTCCACCCAAAAATATATAATTCTTTAATCTTATGCTTTGAAAGATGACAAATGAAAAATGACAATGTCCAGCTTCTTCTGGTTTTCATCACAGAACCTACTGCTCCAGCAGGACACTAAAGTATTTATTTAAAGTTACTAAGCATTTGTGAAGGCAAAAAAAAAAGGAAACGGAAGGGATTAAGGTTAGAAAGACTTCTTTCCATATTTGTTACATTTCAGTCACAGGCTTGACTAACCCATCTAAATCCACTTCAAAAGATTATATAAGAAATTAAGTAAATTAATTATTCATTAAACATTACAACATCTTCAATGCCTACATACCTGGCTTCATAACTACAAGATGCGATTTCAGCCTTTGACAGAACAGAATCAATTCCATTTATCTGTGCAGAATCTTGACTCTCCCACGTTGACGGATCTGGTATTTCTGCTTCAAAAATAAAATTGAATGATATTATGTTAAAAACTGATTTTCCTTAACTTTCATTCAGGAAGTTTGTTTACCATTCATTTCATATACAAACGTTCAATAAATTTCAAATAAACTGACATTTACCCCCGACTTATTTAACAAATCTAAAACTCTAAAATAAGCTTACTTCCAGTATATCCTTTACCAGCAATCAAGAACTTATCACAATACATACAGTTCTATCTTAATAACAGTTTGAAGAGACATATACCAAAGGATAAACATAAGCCATCCCTTTAGGTCTCTGGAGATGCACAAGAATAATGAACCCCCTTCTACAGCCGCAAAAGGATGACACAGCTCTCCCGACTTCCAGCTTCACACAAGAACACCGAGGCACACAGTCTAGACAGCATACAATCTAAGCTATGATTTCTGATACAGCAAGTCCTGTGATATGACCAGCAAGTGAGAAATGGATTAAAACACAACTTCAGTTACGTCTCTTGGGACACCACCAAATTCCCAAAAAGAATATGCTCTAAAAAAATCTATTCTCATAGTTGTACTATCCTGAACAAAAAATACCATGAGTCAGTAAAATAAGACTGAAGAGTGCTTGGGCTAATTCTAGACAAACACTGAGAGCACAGCGTTAACAGCACGTCACGAACGAGCTCGGGATCTCGGTTCTATTTATTTCAGAGACATAACATTCCATGAAAAACCAGCCAAGTGAAAAGCACTGCCAGGTAAACAAAGGTTTACAAACAACTCCTCCTGGTCTGACTTCAGTGATCCTCAACACATTTCACCCGACTACACAACACAGACAAGCAAGTCTGGGTTCCAGCACCCACACACGTGAAGCATAAATGCAAATCAAAGTCTGAGGGCTGGCATATTCATGGGGCCAAATTCCACTTGCATCCAAATCAAAATCAGCACAGCACATATCTGAGCCATGATTTCTGATACAGCATGACTAACGTATGCTATACTAGGACAAATTAAAGACAGAATGCAGAGCAGTTGACCCAGGGTCCTGAAGGGGTTTGGAAGGCTAAATATCAGCTTTAATAGTCCATTATTCTAAGCTGAAAATCTGTAAGGATTTCAGGGTTGTTAGTATGACAGTTCAATAGTAGCTGCTGCTAACCCAAAAAAGAAGAGCTGAAGCCTGAACAGCCACAACCAGCTGCCTTTCAAAGCAGCACCCACGAGTTATGCCTTAAGAGCTGGGGAGCCAGGGGACTTCTATTCAAAGGGCTAATTAACCCACCTAAGGGAAAAGTGGCGCTGCTGGTGAGAGCACTGTCTGTGGTCGCTGCGCCCAGCGGCCTGCCTGGAGAGCCCTGCAAAGTCTCTGCTCAGGGTGAACGGACCTGGCCCACAGTGCAGCAGGGCACAATGCCTCCGTGAGCAGAGTGAGCTGCCTCATGGGAGCTTCGGGGGAAATGCAGGGACACACTGGAGGGCAAAGGAGAAGGCTGCTCGTCAAACCCTGACAAACCAGATGGGCACATGGAGTATGTGCAGGGACGGCTGGAGAAATCAGAGGAGAGGAGCCACATATGTGAAAAAGAAATCACTGAGAATAAATCTATGCTAATACAATTTAAAACTTTGGTCGCTCTTTAGAATCAACACTGAAGTTGCTGAAGGGATGGGGAACACCTGCATTCTGGAATCTGGGAAGGGAGAATTTCCAAATTCGAGATGGTCAATGAGAAGGCTCACTGCTGAGTATGGCTCAGGAGCAGCTGCAAAGAAGCCAGGGGTGGAGACCCTGGTCACGCTGGTCTGATTAGACAGAGTCCCTGACTATACCAAGTAAAAAACTGAGGTCCTATAAAAGGCTAATGATGCTGTTGGTTCTAATACCTTACCTAGATGTATAAAACATTAGAACTGAATTTTTTTTTTTAAAGTTATGGTACAGAAGGCAAAGATTCTAATTCCTAAATTGATCCTCAATGTTTGAAAATTTGGTGTCATATCTAATTATAGGACCCAGGGAAAGAAAGATGAAAGAATAACAAGGAAAGAGGAACTTGAAAAACAAGTTCCAGGTGTGAGCTTAACTGCAACCAAACTGTACAAAGGACATCTATTCATAAGCAGCAAATATTAAGACAATAACAGGTCAAAAGTTTAGGACACACGTAAAAGTGAATGATGTCAAGTCAGAGTATAAAATTTAAAGTATCATATTCTCTTTTTCTAGTGACTGTAAGAGGATCTGTGCAGGGTGGAAGATATCTACTGGAAAATCTAGTTTTGACAGTTTTCAATGGCAAGTGCAACAACAATACTTCTAATATTTACCTTCTGGTTTACCCACTCATCTTAAAGAGCCAGAGAGAATGTGAGCTATACAAGCTTATGAAAATGCAGCGGCTACACAGAGGAAGACATTTAAGTTATTACCAAGGTCAGAATTCTGCTTACAAACTGCTTACGGTCAGATCATTGGTGACAGGAGGAAAGACCTGAGAGGACCAGCTCTCCACTCTGAGGAAGGCTGCTTGCCAGGACCAAACCTCTGGACGTACACTGCGTAACAGAGGCAGACACAAGATTCTACCCACAGGAGTAGCTCTGAGCATTGGGGTACCAAGAGATGCTATGAGCAGCGTGCACAGGCGTCTTCCCTCTTTAAAGCTCATTCAGAATTTCTTGAGTGCCCAGTATGACAAGTGCCGTGCATTCTCTTAAGCTACCTGTTTACCAGCATGTTAGGTTTCATCTTTAATACCACACAGAAAAGACAAAAAGGAAATCAACCTACCACAAAACCAAGCTACCAATACTTCAACTACCCATCTTGTCAAATACCACAATACAACTAACTCTCAACAAGTTCAGAATACCAACCTCAAATTCTACTCACTTCACACAAAACACTAGAATCTCAAAAACTCTCTTATTTAATGACCAGGAAAAGTTTCAGCAAATCTGGAGAATACAAGTACACATGAAGCATCAAAACATAGCTATAATTATTCTCTTTTGTATTTATGGCATGTAAACAGATGATCACAACCAGCAAGAAAAATGTAATCCTAAGGAGGTCCTCCAAGACACCTACTGGCGTTCCTTTCATCTCAATTTCATCGAGGTCATTTCTAAAAGAAGCCGCAATTTTTGTAACTGAAAACTAAGAACCCGAAATAACTGGGACGAAATTTAACTGCAAGCCTTCCAGACTACTACATATCTAATCTCTATTTGCTGATTAACACTTTTCTGAAAAATTAATTTTAAAAAATTGTATTTGCACACATCCATGAGAAAACTGACCAATGTCAAATAATTACTCAGTAATTACTAAGCGAACATTTCTCAGGGAAAACTGTGGGGTGGGGGAGGGAGAAGGAGGGGAGAGAAATGAAAATCTTAACAGTAATGTGATTAGTGTAATTTATTTACTTTTTGCTTATTAACAGCCAAAATTTAAAAGTCAAAGAGGCAAGAAAAAAGTTTCTCATGTGAAATAGGTACCACAAAGATGTGGGGGATGATGGCTAGCATTTATCTTCTCACTCCAGTAACTAAGACCTTAACTGCTCTTCAGTCCACTGATGCACACACGTCTTCAGAAAACAAACTTCAGCGTCCTTACTGGGATTAGAGCCCAAAACAACAGGTAATTAATTAACCTCTAGACCTTTCAAGTCTAGAGATTCCTACAAAATGATGTCCATGATTTTCCTCCCCAAACTAAATCTATACAAAGCAAGCTAATCATGCCTTTTAAACATTCTTCACTCTCTTTCCCAGGACAATTCAACAAAGCCTAACTACAAACCACTCATTTGTGTTATGTTCAGATTTTGCTTTAATATGTGACTGACACCCTTAAAACCCTTGAATGAAAAAGCTAATTGTTTCAACTCTGCTTTATTTCTGTAACAACAGAACCAAAGCAAAACGCAGAAGTCTTCAACAGGTGCACTAGGACTTCACAGCTTGTTATCTGTACCTGCTTTGCCTCTCAGGATCTTATTCTGATAATACTGCCACTCCAACTGGGGGTTAGCGCCAGGACGCAGAGGGGCCCTGCCAGTGCCCCTGTTACTTGTAACAGCCACTGGTTTTCCTGTAAGAAGAGTACAGTTAGCTTTAAATCTAAGCACAGGAACATTAACAACACTAAAAAACATGTAATGGAAAATTTTTCAAAAGACATAAAAAAATAGCTTTATTCAGGCATTAGTCCCTAATGGAGCCAAGAGCTTTAAAGTTTATCAACTGCTATGCAAAAGTCATCTAAGTGTCTCTGCACCCCCAAAGTAAACTATTCATGACAATTTTGATGCATTTATTCAACTTAAAAGCAACACTATCATAGGTTCTCATTGTCTCTCTGGTTTCTTAAAGTAGAAAACAGGCAACACAGAACCTCAATTCAGAGTGGCAGGGTGAGGAGAGAAAGAAAAACTGTATCTAGGCTTTTTATAATTCTGGTATCAAAAAAGTAAGGTAACATCTAAACTAATCTTTATTTTTACAGCAAGAAAAAAACTAATCAAATATATATGCAGAGGAATCACAACCTGACCTACTACACAATCAAAAGTGAGTATATATAGTCATGAAATGTTTGGTTTAGCTACAAAATCTTTCACACACCATTTCCTTGTATGCATATGTGTCAGAAGACAGCTCTAACTCTGTAAATCAACAGCATGGATAATTCATGGGTTTTTGTGTGTGTGTGTATAAAAATATATTTCACTAAATGCATTTGTAGTGAGGACAAAGAAAAAAATGCATCAAAAAGCCACTCATGGGCTAAAATCAACTCTTTACAATCTAAACACCCCTATCAGAGCTGAAGTGGCAACTACTTGTGATAAAAATAAAGCCCTATTATTATTCCCAGCAGCTTCTGTGTTTCCCTTAGAGGAAAAATACTCACTCTCGGAAGAAAAGGCTAATAGTTATCTCTTTCAGATCTAAATTTCTGAAAAATCCAGAATAAATATTTCCAAAAGTATTGACAGGTCACAAATATCTAAAATTTCCATTAAAACAAAGACTGCACAAAGGACAACATATTTTAACAATGTTCAATAACACAAAATTATTCTACAACCAAAAACTTAGAATGTCCCCTAACAGAAGGATAGTTAAATGATTCACTCAAGAGAAAGTATAGTGACCCAAGTTGTAAAGACATACGCTGCCATAAAATTTCCATTTATTGACAAAAAATAATATAGATAAAAACATAGAAAATGCCTAAAGTAAGTCCCTAATCTTAGATGATAGATCCTTCAACTGAAGAAGAGTATCCTTCCCTAAAGGCCTGATCTCCACAGGGAGGAAAAAAATTTTTTCTAATTTCCCTCAATCTTTCTTAATTATGGAGTCCAGAAAAACTGGAAGCAGTAACTGATTTTGCCAAGGAAAATCAGAATAAATATTTCTTAAAGAGTATTTTGTGATTCCTTAGAATATATATTTGTAACAATATATCAATTTTCTTAATACATAAACAAGAATACAGACCTTTGAGATCTGGTCTATTTCGTATACCCACTGATACAAAGAAGCAATCCATATCAACATGCATTATACAGCTCTGATGTCTGGGTGAACTCAATACTGACATATTTCCTAGAAGGAAAAAAAGAACGTTCAAACCCCAAACTAATCAATACTTTAAAAAAAATCAGGTCTAGTTAACTTTAGAAATTATATTCTCAAATGCTTACAAGCAGAATGAAGTTTTAAAAAATATACAGATTCTATAATAGATTATTTATATCACCTCAAGAGAAATCAAAGTTCAGTTTCTTTGGCTCTAAAAATAATCCAGAGACACAAACTTAGTTTCCAAACATAATTTAAAATCAGCCATGAAGACCTCATGTCTAGTCTACATTCTGACAAATCTCTCAATCTGTCTAAATGCTTATCTCAAAGTTATTTCTGTGTGCTGAATGGTATATAAAAATGTACAAAGGTGTGTTCGTATACTTAGTCCCAGGGAGCTAAGTAACTTTAGAGGACCATTACTCCATGTGGCAACCACACTCCCTGACGGGACAGCCATGAACACTGCTACTGTTGTCCCGTGCTCGGCAGCAGGTGTCAGGCGCTGCTGTAAGAGGCTTGCATGTATTAATTTAAATCTTCACAACAACACTGTGAAAGAGGTAATAAGCTTATTATCCCCATTTTGCAGACGAATAACTTCAGTCACACAGCCACTAGGAGGCTGAACTGGTATTTAATCCCAGGGTGTCTGATTTCAGAGCCCACGGGCCACCACCCTTGTAAAAAGCGATGATCTCACAAAGGAATTTTCCTCTGATACGTTTAAGAAAAACAGTACTGAGGTTAGTCTTCCTAACAGGCTTCTAAGAACTTACAGTTACTACCCAAAAGGGTGAGGCCACTCTATTTACCAGACTGTGACTATGAGCACCTTTCCCTTGTTCCCACTAAGGGCACAGCGCTGGGCCCTGCTCCTACCACCTCCTGGACCATCACTCGTCAGCCAACAGGAGACAGACGCAGAGTGAACTCGCACGCTGCTTCCCGAGAATGGCGCAGCCAGGCTACGTGCGACTACCTGACTCCAAAGCCATGGGCTTCCCTGCTGCTCTCCCTGTTACCTCAAGAAATAACTTATAGATCTTAACCATAATCCTGCTGTATAAAACTATTACATAAACATAATGTAAACAACTCAAAATAATGATTTTAAAGATTCAAGTCATATGGAAGGCATATACGAAATGCCCACTAAATGCTTTCATACAATATAAAAATCTCCCATCTTGGAAAATTCCCACTCATGGAAATGATTCATAATTACTCTTTGAAGCTTTCTAAATTAAATGACCTTTAGGTAACAAGACCAAGGCATGATATAAGGAAAATCTAATACCTATAACCATTATTTTGAACTATTTTATAAATAACAAAAAGCATTTGGAATAACTAAACACAGCAAAACATAACAAGAAATCCACATGTAGAGGCTCTACCAGTCTGGGAGACGTGAGCTTCTCTGTGCACCTCAGTTTCCACAGCTATAAACTGAAGGGTAATAGCAGCTCATCTTCAGAGAGGAACCATGTAAGCCATAAAAAGCAACGAAAGCCTCAAACTAGATACCAATTTATACTGACAGGCACAGAAATACAGCCTGTTATTGTTGGGTTTGTTTTTGATGACAAGAGAAATATTGAAATACAAAATACAATTAGCCAACCTACTTATGTGAAAATACTTAACCTCACTAAAAGTGTACCACTGTAATTACAATAGCTATTATGTCAAAGTTACTTAATGACTTAAAAATCATTATGACACAAGCTTTTAAAAATTAAGTTACTCTTACCAAACCATTTTTACAGGAGATTAAGCACTGAATATAAACTATGCTATATTTTACAGTTCAAAACTTCAACAACTGATAAAGTCTACAGGAAGAATGAATGCTCAGAACCCCAACCTTGGGCCTATTCAAATTACTTAAAAGATTTTCAGTTAGCCACACTCAAAACTAATTTTGTAAAAAAATACTTTAGTAAGAAAGCTTTTTATCATCTGTTATACTTACTGTTACTTACATAACCCGATACTCCTCAAGACTTCCATGTTACAAGAGCTTAGTACTGACCACAACACCAGTGACAGATTAAGAATAAAACGGTAAGCATAACTGTTTCTTAAGAAAACGATTGTAGTTGAGTATCTACCTGTGTCAGTTACAACAAGTGCGGACCTGCCTGCTTTCATTTTTTTTAATTTTTCCCTTCCTGGAAAGATACCACTACTCTGTCTCTGCAGCGCATTGACAAACTCAGTCAGTTCGCACTTCCACGTGGATATGTGGTGCAGTCTCGACCGGGAGTAGAAGTCCGAGATGAAGTTGCAGTCCCAGGGTCTGGGCGGCCCTGAGGGCCCCCCGCTGCTTGGGGAAGGTACTGACGAAGTGCTCTTTGTGCTTGAAGGCCCCTGAACGGTGGAGTGGTGAGCACCGTTGACTCGAGGGTTACTGTGCAAAGGTGGCGAGGAGAAGGGCTTAGTTCTGTGTGGATCCCACAGAGCGTCCGCGCCGCAGCTGCTCTGCTGGGCCAGCTGAACGGCGCAGTCTCTGAAGGCGCCGCGGCTCCTCTCGGCCCCCGCGGCCTCCTCCCGGGCAGGCTCTGGGGACAGCCTGCTGGCAACACCGCTGCCCGGGGGCGCCAGGCAGTCCAAGTTCTTTAAGGCACCGTGAGAGCTGTGGGCGTGCCCATTACAAAGGGCACGGCCACCTCTGGGATGCGGAATTCCGTTCTGTTTTCTTCCTGGGAAGACAGGCTCCAGCCCCACAAAATCAAAGTCATTATCTGCAGCTTCTTCATTCCAGTTGTTCACTCCGTTAACTCTGACTTCACTTTCCGTCTCAATTTTCTTAATTATGTGATTTCTAAAGCAGGAAAAGAAAAAATTTTTAAATGAATAGTGTCTGACTTTCAAGCTAAAACAATTTTTCATGTAAACTCTCTTACTGATATACACTTTAATATCCCCTCGCCCAAATCAGAAAGATTAAACCACAACTTGAATTACTGCTCTTCCAACAGAAGACAATTCTTTTCTAAACTGAAGAAGCAAGGTACTAGGAAAATTCTAGCACATTAACAGCCTTTTAGGTTTTGTTTCCTTTTTAAAAACTTCAGACACTCCCAAAGAAGAAATAGAATGGGATCTTCTTAGATTGAAGAAAAAACCCAAAAAACAATTTTCAATTATTTTCCCATTAAAAATTGTCATTTATTGATATAAGCTTTAAATACCCAGTCTGAGTCACAGTGCTTGGCATACACTAGTAGTCAAGCATTTGCTCAATTAATACAATATGAATAATTCCTGTAAAAATGGGTAAGAAACCTCATGTGAATTCTTACTGCTATGTTTATTTTCAGTTTTTTATGTAAGGTACTCTTCAACACGTTAAATCCAATACTGCCGCCCTCCTGAGGCTGGTTACTTTCCCTCAGGAAACAACCAACAGACTATATTCATTAATCCATTAATAGGGTCAACTGCTGTAGATAAAAAGTAAAAAAAGAAACAGTCAAGGTGTAAGGTTAATTCAATGACATTTATATCTAGAAAAAGGAGGATGTTTGCCCTAGTGACAAGGAATAAGTGTTTCCTTTCTAAGAAATGCATTATTTAGATGCCAGGGTGGTAGGTCCAAGGCAGTCTGGACCCAGTGTCCTGATGACAGGCTCATACATGCAGGAACTATGACAAACGTTACACTAAATTCCATCGTTCCTCTAATGATTCCCGGTAATGCTCTGTAATAAAGAAAAAATTCATTTGCATTCAAAAAAATCATCTAAGTAACAAAAACAAGAGTCTGAACTACAAAGCCGTAATTCACTCTACTTAGGAAAGTCCACAGCGTCAGCCCAGCTACAGTTCCGGCTCCAGATAAGGGCACGCACAGCATCAAGGCACAGGTTAGACTACCACCCCGTCAACAGGCTTAATCTCAAGTTCCTCCTCCTAATATCAACTACGGGTCGATTATTAATGACAGTCTGACTACACAGGAAAACCACACATGAGCTGGATCCAAACATCACCTCCCATTTCTGGGTTGGCTCTGGCTGATCAGCTTGTGGAATCTGACTGCCAACTCTTGAGCAGGTCAAACCTCACAAGTGAGCACACCAAAGAGAGAAACAGAAAACCAACCAGAAACGATTAAGAGAGGAAGGAAAAAAACCTAATGCAATGCAAGACAGAGAAAGTCTGGCCCTTAAGACAAAGAGCAAGGGAGCAAAAAGCAACATGAAAGAGCTTCAAAAAACTTTATAAAACGCACTGAACATGCCAGAAAATAAAGATCAAGAAACAAAAGTGCAATCAGAAAAGCCTTAGATCTAGTTTTCTATGTTATAAATACTAAGACTTTAAATGGATACTAGCAACATATGCAATAGAAATGCACACACTGGGAATAAAACACTGCTCACGGCCCTCTCTGCACTGCGGTGTTCCAGCCTAGGCGATCGGACATCTAAAGTGGCTGGACTGGAAATACACCATAAGTGGATAATACATTCACTAGGCAACAACATAAATGGATCGGTAATTAAAATCTAATAGGCAAATTCTTCCTAAAATCGACACAGAGAAGAATTTCAAAACACACACACACAGATATTTTCCTTTATTAGTGGAGTAAGAAAAAAAAAGATGAAGTTGTGCATTCAGAAAGTTTTCTGATATTGCCTGTACACACTGATGATACTAAAAAGACAAAATTAGAAGTTTTAGGTAACATGAAAAACAACTTATGTAAGTGAATACAAGTTGAAGAACAAACCCCAACAAAACTACAGAAGGTAGTGACACTGGATCCCCCAATGCAATTAAGACTCCTGGTCTTTTGGAAAAAACATATCCAACTCCCAGAGCAAGCAATTTAATAAATAAGTAGAAGGCTCATGACAATGAATCATGATGACAAACCACCTGATATACAAGTTAAGGCAACATACCAATTAACTGTGGAGCCAATTTACCTAGGGTTACTGCAATTAAAGTTCAAAATCAAAATATTTTAAAAAAACAGACACATGGAATAAGGCCTAGATTCATTTCTAATTCTATAACCTTGAGAGTCATCAACTAAACTTTCACCAACATAAAATATTTATGTTTCTATATTGTTACTTAGAATTTTTCAAAAATAACCTAGAAATGTTAACATTTTCATCGTCTATCTTTCTGTGCAACAGCGCACAACAAACGTACAGGTGGGGTAGTTTGAGAAGGTAATACTCTACAGCAAAGTACTCGTGTCAAAAATTATCACTGCCATGAAAATCCAGGAGAAGTTTTACTTCTAGTAACTTAACAGCCATTCGTTTAACATGGAAATCTAATGTGAGTGGAAAAGTTTTGTTTACATTTTATGAAACTGTCATGATAAAAATAATTTTTAGGTAAGACACCCACTCCTATACTTCAACAGGATTAATATAGATGAATAACCAAGTTTTATGTGTGTTTCTATCTTGAGTAGAGCAGGGGCCACGCGCACTGCTAAACCCCAGCTCTGCAGTCGCCCCAACCCGGATGCACTTACACCCTGTCGTTGAGCTGCTTGGTGATGCTGCTGGGACCAGGGAGGGGGTCCTCAGGTTTGCACACAGGATTAAAGTTGAGACTTTTCTGCACAGAGGACTGCTTGCTGTACAGCTGATACGGAATGCAGGACAGGAGTCGTCCAGCTTTGATGCTAAAACAAAAAAGTCAGACCAATTTAAGAGTTTAATACTTGGGGTACACAAGCTTCACAGAAAATGAATGTTCTCAATAACAGGAGTATTCCACCAACAACATGCCATTGCTCTTTCTAGTTTATTCCTTCCTCCTTTGTTTTAGCGGTCCTAATACAAATCAAATCCCTTATGATTATACAGTGGAAGTGAGAAATAGATTTAAGGGACTAGATCTGATAGATAGAGTGCCTGATGAACTATGGACTGAGGTTTGTGACACTGTACAGGAGACAGGGATCAAGACCATCCCCATGGAAAAGAAATGCAAAAAAGCAAAATGGCTTCGCCGAAGAATTGATGCTTTTGAACTGTGGTGTTGGAGAAGACTCTTGAGAGTCCCTTGGACTGCAAGGAGATCCAACCAGTCCATTCTGAAGGAGATCAGCCCTGGGATTTCTTTGGAAGGAAGGATGCTAAAGCTGAAACTCCAGTACTTTGGCCACCTCATGCAAAGAGTTGACTCATTAGAAAAGACTCTGATGCTGGGAGGGATTGGGGGCAGGAGGAGAAGGGGACGACAGAGGATGGGATGGCTGGATGGCATCACTGACTCGATGGACATGAGTCTGAGTGAACTCCGGGAGTTGGTGATGGACAGGGAGGCCTGGCATGCTGCGATTGATGGGGTCGCAAAGAGTCGGACATGAATGAGTAACTGAACTGACTGACTGACTGAAGGCTGTTAAAAAAGGGAAAAAAGTGGAAGCTGTGACAGATTTTATTTTCTTGGGCTCCAAAATCACTGCTGATTGTGACCGCAGCCTTGAAATTAAGAGACACTTGCTTCCTTGGAAGGAAGGAAGGACACACTTCCTTCCTCGGAAGGAAAGCTATGGCACTTCCTTCCTTGGAAGGAAAGCTATGACAAACCTAGACAACATATTAAAAAGCAGAGGCAAAGGTCCCTGTAGTCAAAGCTATGGTTATTACAATAGTCATGTATGGATGTGAGAGTTGGACCATAAAGAAGGCTGAGAGGCTGAGTGCGGAAGAACTGATGCCTTGAATTGTGGTGCTGGAGAAGATTCCGGAGAGTTCCTTGGACTACAAGGAGATCAAACTGGTCAATCCTAAAGGAAATCAATCCTAACTATTCATTGGAAGGATTGATGCTGAAGCTCCAATACTTTGTCCACCTGATGTGAAGAGTGGACTCATTGGAAAAGATCCTGATACTGGGAAAGACTGAAGGCAAAAGGAGAGGAGGGTGGCAGAGGATGGAGTAGTTACACAGCATCATGGACTCAGTGGACATGAATTTGAGCAAACTCTGGAAGAGAGTGGAGGATAGAGGAGCCTGGCATGCTACAGTCCATGGGGTCATGACGAGTCAGACACGACTTAGCGACTCAACAAGAGGCTGTTAGAACACATTAATGGCATATTGAGTTATTGTCTGGTGTGGTTTAGAAACTGTGCCACCTTACTGCTAAAGTGAACTTTGAATTGGTGGTATATATGAACCTCCATGTACACAATTTATCATTTAATTTTCATGCCAAGTGTCGTAATTGGAGAGGCTGAGACCTCCGGGCTGCTTCAGGAAGAGCTTCAAAGAGCAGCTTGTTGGGATGCTTGGATCCTAGGTCTAGTCCTAGTTTTAAAGGTCATCAAACTCCATCTGTAAAGCTCACTGTGGGAAGTAAGCTCTGGGGAATCCAGGTGCTGGCTCCAGACTCCTGAGAACCAATTTGATAAACAAGCAGGCCTATTGATTGCTTTACCAATGGGGACACCCCAAGAATCCTGGGGCAGCCCCCCCACCCCCCCGAGGCCTGGCTAGCAGAGAAGAAAGTCACCAGGTGGGGGCACAGTGTTATTTAGCTCCTTCTCTTGACCATAACACTCAGGCCCTCCCTTGGCCTGGCTCGCATGATTATGGAATGGGAGTCAATGACTCAGAACAGATAGTAAATGAAAAGCATTATAAAATAATGAACTGGAATTACTTGATAACTTTTCTTTTCTCTAATTTGGCCTCTGATAAGGCCAAAGTTATGTTTATTTTCATGAAACATGTATATGCTTATCGTTTAAAGGGATCAGTTGTTCTACCATATTAGGAAAAACAGCAACCCTGCCACTCTTGTTTTTCACTTCCTAGAGGAACTCTTTCAACTCTTTTAGCAGATGCTAATTTGTCTTTGTATCTTCTTCTTGATGGTTTACAGATTGGAAAACAGATGTAGAAGTCCTAAATGGGAACCCCAATTTTGATGGTTTCTCTAACACAAATGTAAATATGGCAGCCTAACTCACCAAAACTAACTGGTTCATATTGCTCTACAGACTGCAAAGCACTTTCCTCTACATTATACTACCTCTTTCTAAAAAACAAAACAACAACAACAAAAAACCATATTACGGGGGAGCCTGGTGGGCTTCCGTCTATGGGGTCGCACAGAGTTGGACACGACTGAAGCGACTTAGCAGGCAGAATACATATAACATGAAATTTAACACCTGAGATGCTTTTGAGTGTACAGTTTAGTGGCGTTAATGGCATTAAGTACATTCACATTGTTGCGCAACCATCACCAGCATGTTTTTCCTCATCCTATCCTGAGACTGGTTCCAAATAGGAAAAGGAGTACGTCAAGGCTGTATATTGTCACCCTGCTTATTTAACTTATATGCAGAGTACATCATGAGAAACGCTGGGCTGGAAGAAACACAAGCTGGAATCAAGATTGCCGGGAGAAATATCAATAACCTCAGACATGCAGATGACACCACCCTTATGGCAGAAAGTGAAGAGAAACTAAAAAGCCTCTTGATGAAAGTGAAAGAGGAGAGCGAAAAAGTTGGCTTAAAGCTCAACATTCAGAAAACGAAGATCATGGCATCCGGTCCCATCACTTCATGGGAAATAGATGGGGAAACAGTGGAAACAGTGTCAGACTTTATTTTTTTGGGCTCCAAAATCACTGCAGATGGTGACTGCAGCCATGAAATTANAAGCTCAACATTCAGAAAACTAAGAGCATGGCATCTGGTCCCATCACTTCATGGGAAATAGATGGGGAAACAATGGAAACAGTGTCAGACTTTATTTTTCTGGGCTCCAAAATCACTGCAGATAGTGACTGCAGCCTTGAAATTAAAAGATGCTTACTCCTTGGAAGGAAAGTTATAACTAACCTAGACAGCATATTCAAAAGCAGAGACATTACTTTACCAACAAAGGTCTGTCTAGTCAAGGCTATGGTTTTTCCAGTGGTCATGTATGGATGTGAGAGTTGGACTGTGAAGAAAGCTGAGCTCCGAAGAATTGATGCTTTTGAACTGTGGTGTTGGAGAAGACTCTTGAGAGTCCCTTGGACTGCAAGGAGATCCAAGCAGTCCATTCTGAAGGAGATCAGTCCTGGGTGTTCTTTGGAAGGAATGATGCTAAAGCTGAAACTCCAGTACTTTGGCTACCTCTTGCGAAGAGTTGACTCATTGGAAAAGACTCTGATGCTGGGAGGGATTGGGGGCAGGAGAAGGGGATGACAGAGGATGAGATGGCTGGATGGCATCACCGACTTGATGGACGTAAGTTTGAGTGAACTCCGGGTGTTGGTGATGGACAGGGAGGCCTGGCATGCTGCGATTCATGAGGTCACAAAGAGTCGGACACGACTGAGCGACTGAAGTGAACTGAACACAATATAATTTTAGTTAAACATGAAGAGACGTGTCTGAAATTTTAAAAACTAGTGGCCAATAATCTCACACTGAGGAGGGGAAAATTAGAAAATAGGATGAGAAAAGTTTAAATACAGAGCTGGACTAGTCAATATTTTAATCATCATGACTTTAATATTAACCACAATCTTTCCCCAAAATCGCTACAGATGGTGACTGCAGCCATGAAATTAAAAGATGCCTGCTCCTTGGAAGAAACGTTTTGACAAACCTAGACTGCATATTAAAAAACAGAGATATTACTTCACTGACAAAGGTTCATATAGTAAAAGCTATGGTTTTTCCAGTAGTCAGGTATCGATGTGAGAGATGAACCATAAAGAATGCTGAATGCCGATGAACTGATGCTTTTGAGCTGTGGTGTTGCAGAAGACTCTTGAGAGTCCCTTGGACTGCAAGATCAAACCAGTCAACCCTAAAGGAGATCAATCCTGAATATTCATTAGAAGGACTGATGCTGACGCTCCAATACTTTGGCCACCTGAGAAGAGCCGACTCATTAGAAAAGACCATCAGCTGGCAAAGAGTGACGGCAGGAGAAGGGGACAACAGAGAATGAGATGGCTGGATGGCATCACCGACTCAATAGACATGAGTTTGAGCAAATGCCAGGAGATGGTGAAGGGCAGGGAAGCCTGACATGATGCAGTCCATGGGGTCGCAAGGAGTCAAACACGACTGAACAAGCACTTTGTTCGCAACTGAACAACTACAACAACAATCTTTCTCCAGTTCACACACAATCATCGAGGTTTTCTCAACCCATCTCACATGTCAAGTTTCCCCAGAATAATGGGACTGGATGAGATTCTAAGATTTTAGAATTGGATGAGAATTTCAAAGATTCACGTCAGGTCTATTACATGTGAGAGCCTGTAATATGAAGCACAAAATAAAGAACCTCAACTTTAAGAGAAGTAATTTTTACTGTTTTATGTGTATAAATGTGATAGTGACAAGGCCACTAGAAGACAGGAACTACGAGAAGTTATTATATACATCTGTGCATCCTCTTCCAAACATTCACTATCTACATATCAAACATCACTGGGATGAATCAGGGGGCATGAGTAGTATAATACTAGACAGCCCTGGCCCATTAACAGACACTCCCAAACACCTATTATAACTAAGAACTAAAACCGAGTTCATTAAACTAATACTTGCTTTCTAATAAACTGAGTTACATGTGGTTACTGTGTCTTTAAATATATCATTTTCAGTTCAAAATCGAAACATTTGAAAGCATGTGTGGCTTTAAACCTAAACAACATATTAAGAAAGCCACCCTTCAATTATTTAGGAAAAAACGAATAAAGAATAAAATACTTTTCTTATTATCTGACAAATTCAAAAGTTTTGACGTTTTCCTCAAAGGGCACGCCACAAAACTTAAAAAAAGTGTAAGAAATTACTGAACTGGCTTAAACAAACCAATTCAAAATATTGAGTCAACTATTGTGAATACTGAAAAACATATGATGATATTCTAAAAATGGAAATATATCATGTTACAAACTAAGTCCTTTTTGTAATTATATCAGTATATAATCCCCCCCAAAACACCTTCAACTTTAGGTAGCATTACTAAACATACTGAAGTACTAAATTACGATAGTGGAGAACATTACTACTGACAACACACTTCAATTCTCATTTACCTAAATAAATTTACCATCAGGCTAAAGTTAGTTTTTATCAAGATGACAGATTACATTCAAATAAGAGAATGAAAATCCGAAAACTGGACTATTTATTAATCTCCTTTATTCTTTATCAAACTAACTTTGCTTCCTTTAACCACTGGCCTCCCTCTGCTGCCTGGCCACAGATCTTTGTCTTCTTAGCATCTCCTATCCTACCTGCTCCCCCAGCCCCAGCAGCAGAGGGACTTGGCCCTACCCTGAGGGTCTGCCTGCTTCATCACACACAGCACAGCTGGGACTAAGGGGTGAGCGGAGACTGAACGGTGCCCGGTGTGCCAGGGGCACACCAGAAGGAAGACCCAAGTGCAGCAAAGCCAGGGCACACCCCGCTGTCGTGCTGGCTTCTCCCAGCCTGACAGCTTGCTGGCTGACCAGACTCTGGAGGTGCTCTCTGTGGTCAACACTGATAGCACACGACCCCTGTGAAGACTGAGGTCACCTGGCGGAACCTAAGGCTTATGTAACTCAGCCCATGGAGACTGGTAAGAGAGCCAATTCTAATACTGCAGGTTTCACCAGACATCCTCAGAGATGCCCAGCAAAAGCAACTAAAGCCCAGCACATCATCATCAAGTTAGACAAGGAATTTTTAAAATTTCAAACCCAAACCACTATACATACATTGTATATTCCTAACTGTCATGACTTATCCATCTGTCCAACTACAGACATGGCAAAAGCATTATCTAAAGGTATGTTTTTAAAAGATCTTCTTTTAAGAAACCTCTCAGGGATTAACTTGTAACATTTTCTAATTTCACTGCTTATCCTAAGCACAAAGGAACTGTATATTTTCTACTATTTTTAAGAAAAAAAAAAAAAAGCTGAATACCAAATATCAAAATTCAAATTTCAAGATCAAAAGGAGTTTCACTTTACCAAAAGATATCACTACATGATTTCTTTCAACAGTGGAGTTTCTTCATACACTGGAAATAGACTCTGGTATATATGAAAGATGTGTATATATATATATAATATATATATTCTATTCAGTGTATCAGATGCATATTCACTGATGTGAAATATCTTTACTTACTTTGGGGACTCTTGGTTTGTCCTCTAGCCACAATAAACTTGTCTCTAAAGTAGAACTTTGCTTCTAACAGTCCTCTAAATCATTTCTTATGCTGACACAATGAATTTACACTGACAGTTATAACCAGAATCTGGAAAATTTTGCAGAAATCGAAATATGAACGTCACTACATTGATTTCTATTCCAAACTCTGTAGTATCACTGTCGCAATACTATCTTCTTTAGATGATAGCAATTCTGCTCATCAAACATCGTATGGTTCCAGTCAATGCCCCAGTCATTCTCTATTAGAAAACCCCTGTCTAACACTGTATATTCACCTGCCCATCCAATTCAGGCATCTGTCTTCTTCCTCATTCAAAAGTGAATTTAAGGCAAGAAAGGAGTGAATTATGTGCTAAGGAAAAACTGAACTGTTTTTGCCTTACATTCTACCACTAAAGAAAAATTCTTCATTCATTCAACATTAAAATTCCCTTTGACCCCACCTCCCTGATCACCTAAGCTTTCCAACCACTCACCAAGATTGTACAAGCTCAGAAAAGAAAATAACAGGTAAGAACACATATATATAACTTGTTGTCCTTTATCCTACAGGGCCCAAACTGCTTTTTATTTTTCACCTCAAATATAAACTATTCATAGTCATTCTTTAGCTCCTGTAAAACAAAAATATATTTTCTTATAAATACTATCTACAACGGTGGGGGGGGCGGGGACTGAAATGTGTGTACTGAGAGGTTGGCCAAGTAAAAATAATTTGAGAAGAATTCTGTAGTGTTGTGAGAGAAAAAAGTAAATACTCAAGATAAATTAAAAAAAAAAAAAAATGCAAATACAGACCAGAAATGAGAATCATGCATATTTTCTATTAAGAATTGAGGCAAGACACAGAAACACAAGGGGAAAATCATGAGATAAAATCGCAGTCAACTTATAGTTGATCTGAATAAGCACTCTAATAATTACGTGGAGTGTAATTAGAAACAGTTTTACTCCTTATGAAGTGTGAGGGCTTCACGGCACTGCAATTATGTGACACACACGAGCATGTAAAGCTCAGGAAGGAAGGACGCACTGACGGAGCCAGTTCCTCCCATGAGAAGACCCTGTGGGCTGGCGTGAACAGGAACCTCTCTCCTCGCGGCCCAGCCCGGGAGAACCAGGCTCTCTTGCCATGGGAGACTCAATGAAAACAGACGGCGAGTTACTTGGAGTAACTCAGCCCCATGGTTTCTACTGTGCTCTGCCCTGAGGAGCCAGAGGGGTGACCAGAGAGGCTCCCGTAACTGCTCACACTTCCAATTTCCACATCAAATTGTCTGCAGAAAGGGAGCAACAAAAATGTGAAAATCACAAACTCATACTATACCATATACAACCATAAGATTCACAAGACAAAGCCTTCAGTAACATAACTCTGAGCTTAAACTAATGTACACAGGCTTCTCATTAAAGGACTCCCCTGCCTCTTGGAAGTCATGACCTCGTAATCATGCCTGTATTAACTCGGGTTTAATGGCACCTACACAGGCACCAGGGAATGTGAATCAAAGCAATCAACCCGCACACTTAGAAGAGTTAGTCACTTTTCAAACTGCTCAAACCAAAACCAGAAAAACCAATTATAGAAGAGAATACCATATATCATGCTTTAAATAGCTAATATAATGTTCAAATTTTTAAGTATAAAAAACTCATTAAAGCACTGCAGTGAAGAGATGAACTAGACTGGGATTAGAGCATGGAAGCAAGCAGCTCTGATTTACCCTGCAGAAGCCCATGCTTATGACATCACGGACACCAGGCATTTACGTCATGTATTAGGGCACGGCGCTGACTGACCCATTTCTAGACAGATGAATGAGGCAGTTCTCCTATAACAACTTAATTAAGTGGCAAAGAGCAGACCCAATGATGAGTCAGAAATCTGGATTCTGAATTCTGCCACAAATCAGTTAACCTTATCAGTCCTGCCTTCTCATCTACCACATAAAGCAGATACATCACATAATCATGATTCCAAAGTCACTTCAGTTATTTAAAAACAGATCATTAGGTCTAAAGGTGTATTTTAAAACTTGTAACTGCCTCAGCTGCGATTATTATTGAATTACCCCTCTAGCTGCATTCAGCAAAAAAGAGCCAGTATAAAGAGCTGTCATGAAGACCACCATTTTCTAAACACGTTAACTTACACCCAGCCAGGGCCCTCCTCACCTCCCTTTCCTATCATCCACGATCTCCCCTATTCTCCCCAAAGCCAAACAGCCCCAGACGGCAATCCCAGCCCCAGCAAAATGAAACGACTGTGTAAGTGCCCACACACGGCAGAACTCTGACATGATACTAACCTCTTATACGAAACTTCACAACTCCTTTTTAAGAAGACACACCACCAAAAGCCATGTGGATAAGTCCTATATAATGAAGAGTGACTGGGTCCTCGGAACACAGCACAAACATGTTCCGGGGATGAGTCTTCAACTTAATACACCAAGACTTAAATTTAAAAAGCCCTGTCTATATGAATAATTTGGCTTTCTGGAAGCCAAATCCACTGTTTCCCTAAATGTACCTTTGACTCTCTGGAATTGATTTCTAATACTCGGTCATGTTTATAGAATAAAAATAAAACAGCACAGCAGCAGCAGCTTCTTCCGTATTACGTCTCTGTAAGACGTGAAGCACTGTGCCAGGCAGTCTGCATGCATTATTTCTAGCTTTCACATAACCATAACAGGTAGACAGTGATCTTCTTTTACAAAGGAGGAGACAAGGTTCAGAATGGTTGCACCCCTGCTCCTGGTACAATCCAAGACGACAGGGACCCTGAGCAGCAGAGCTGGCACAGGAACCCAGCTCTGTTCCAGAGCCCAGGCAGAGCCCTTCCACATTATGCTGCCTCTCGCAAACCCACGCTGCTGCGTCTGCGACACAGGAGGCCTGAGCAAGTCCAAACCTACCGAAGAAACTAATTTAAGGTGTCAGAATTAATGAAATTTAGGGTAAGAATAAAAGCTTTGGCAGTTGACCTAAGTAATTTTTAAGTTTGTGTCATTAACACTCCACTATACAATCTGACCATTCTCTCATATACTGATTACAATCCATTCATGCATAAATTATGATTTTAATACTTTCACTTTTAACTTTCAATCACTCATATAAATTATATGTGAATCACTTAAGTTCTAGCTCATCCTCAAATTTCAGATGATGTATTTTATGTTAGAAAGTTACGAAGAATGGCCACCACTGATTTACAACACACCAATTCCAAACCAATAGCCAAGAAACTAGAACTGAAAAATAGGTATTAATAATACTGCAAACTGCCCTCCTCGCCAAGAACGTCAGGTCCACATTATCCTCATCTCTTCCCCCTTAGCATGTTCTAAATTGTTAACATATGATATAAACTTACTCAGTTCAGTCGCTTTGTCGTCTCCAACTTACTCACATATTGTTCATTATCTGTTTCCCCCAGTAGAATGGAAGCTCCCAGAAGCAGGGGAGGGGCTCTGCTGTGCTCAATGGTGTATTTCCCAAGTACAAAAAGCACTGTCTACTGATAACAGGTGCACAAACATTTGCTAAATGAGTAACACGCTTAGTCAAGCCCTTCCATCACTGCCTCTTACTGTTACTTGAGTCATCTTCCCTAAGTTCTGGGAGCTGAGGAGGCAGGAACACTAACATCAGACCACAGGCACCTGAACTATCATGCAAGGCTAAAGAGTACAGTTGTTGCTTAGTTGCTAAGTCGTGTCTGACTCTTTTGCGACCCCACGGACTGTAGCCCATCAGGCTCCTCTGTCCATGGGGTTCCCCAGGAAAGAATACTAAAGTGGGTTGCCATTTCCTTCTCCAGGGGATCGACCTGACCCAGGGATAGAACCTGTGTCTCCTGCATTGGCAGGTGGGTTCTCTACCACTGAGCCACCCAAGGAGCAGAGCAGTGTTGTTTAAGACACTGATTACTCTTCACCCTTAAGTTAAAAGGTACTGCAGGTTAGGTAAGGGTTTATAATGCAAATAAGCATTCCAATTTCTAAAAACGCTTTAATTAAAAATTAAACTTACCTTTCCACAATCCATTCTGGTCGAATTACTTTTTCTCCCTTTAACTCTTTGATTTTGGCATTAGGAAGATTTGTGGCAATGATGTGTGTTGTTTTGGATCTGGAATAATACACGTGATACTGGCCTCCATGCAACATCATTAGCTTCCTCAATTCCTCAGCAGATGGATCTGTAAAATTAATAATAAAACACGCTGAAAGTTTTATATATAAGAAAGTAGAAGTAGAGCACTAGCAGAACGATCCCTTCAGCTGGATGATTTAAAGAACACATCACTGGTTCACTTTCTCCTTGGCTGTGCTGTCAGTAAACAAAGCTGGGAGGAAAACCACAAAGTGATAGAGCTATTTTGCCTTACTCAGCACAGCTGATTCTCCTGGCTACTAACAGTCAACCAACACAAAAACATCTCCTGCCGGCTTCCTTGGTGGCTCAGAGATAAAGAATCCAACTGCCAACACAGCAGACTTGGGTTCGATCCCTGGTCTGGGAAGATCCCATATGCCATGGAGCAACTAAGCCCGTGCGCCACAACTACTGAGCCTGCGCTCTAGAGCTCGGGAGCCGCAACTACCGAAGCCCACTCACCCTGGACTCTGTGCTCCACACAGGAGAAGTCACCACAACGAGAATCCCGTGCACCACAGCTAGAGAGCAGCCCCCATTCCCTGCAACTAGAGAAAAGCCCAGGCACCAACAAAGACCCAATGCAACCAAAATAAGTAAAATTATTTCTTAAAAACTCATCCACATAAAAAAAAAAATCTTAGAAAAGCAGAAACAAAAACAGCTACCAACAAGAGATGCCTAGAAGAGCAGACAGGCCCCTCAAGTAATGGATCTGAGGCTGGCAACAGTTCAGTATTAGAAACGGTGAGGATTTCCCTACAGTTTAAAACCACTGTTAGCAGACTTACTGTAGGGCTGGTTAGACTTTACTCCTATGAAGCTATCTAAACTTTTATTTAAGAAAATATAAGAAAAGTATCTTATTTGGTTTCCTAATACGAACTTACAGCAAAGGCAAAAAATAAACCAAAATACAAAAAAAAGAATCGCCAACCAAGAAGCACCATTTTATCCCCAATTCTGTTTCAAATTATTTTATTCTTAATAAAACTACAAAAAAATATCTTAAATATGAATCAACGTGGTTTATGCTTTCCCATAAAAATGTCTGACTCACTAAAGTTATGTTATGACTGGCATTACTAGTATCACATTAAACTAATTATTTTCAATAGCTCTTGTATTTCATTTTTATCCTAGGAAAAGGAAAGGAAAGTGAAAGTAACTCAGTCGTGTCTGACTCTTTGCAAACGCATGAGTCCGTGCAGTTCTCAAGGCCAGAATGCTGGAGTGGGTAGCCTTTCCCTCCTCCAGGGGATCTTCCCAACGCAGGGACTGAACCCAGGTCTCCCACATCGCAGGTGCATTCTTTACCAGCTGAGCCGCAAGGAAAGCTCTGCATCACACCTCCCACAGCAGCAGCTATTGGGGGTGATATCCACGGGAAGCTTGTGTGCCTTCTTGGCTATTCAAGCAACAGATTGTCTTTGAGCACAAATAATTCAAATCCAAGCATTTAAATGAGTTACAGAATGACTAACTCGGTGAGCTTGGGTCTTTAGAAGAAACATGCCCTTAACAGGAATTTTGGTAAGGGTTTTATCATGAACAACCTAACCTTACATCTAAAGTAACTAGAGAAAGAAGAACAAACAGAACTCAAAGTTAGTAGAAAGAAAGAAATCATAAAGACAAATAACACCAGAAATGAAAAAGTTAAAATGGACACCATGGAAATATAGACTCCTAAAAGACCACTGTGAGCAGCTATATATGAATAAAATAATATGAACAACTGAGAAGAAATGGACAAATTCTCAGACAGGAATAATTTCCCAAGACTGAACCAGGAAGAAATAGAAAGCATGAACAGACCAATTACTAGTACTGAAATTGAGTCAGTAATTTAAAAACTCCCAATAAAGGTTTCTCTGGTGGTCCGGTGGTTAAGAATCCACCTTGCAGTGCAGGGGACACTGGTTTGATCCTTGGTCTAGGAAGATCCCACATGCCGAGGAGCAACTAAGCCCGTGTGCCACAACTGCTGAGTCCGGGAGCTGCAACTACGGAAGCCTGCACACCTAGAGCCTGTGCTCTGCTACAAGAGGAGCCGCTGCCACGAGGAGCCCCTGCACCACAAGCAGAGAGCAGCCGCCACTTGCTGCACCTGGAGAAAGCCCACGCAGCAACGGCCAAAAAAAAGAAAAACCCAATAAGCAAAAGGCCAGGACCAGATGGCCTCACAGGTGAAGTCTACCAATCAATTACACAAGAGTTAACACCTATTCTTCTGAAAGCATGTCCAAAAACTGCAGAGGAAGGAACACTTCTGAATTCATGAGGTCACTATCATCCTGATAACAAAATCAGCCAAAGGTATCACAAAAAAAGAAAATTACAGGCTGATATCACTGATGAACACAGATGCAAAAACCTCCAACAAAGTACTAGCAAACCAACTCAAACAATACATTAAAAGGATCACACAACATGATCAAGTGGGATTTATCCCAGGGATGCAAGTATTTTTCAACATCCAAAACTCAGTCATCAATAAGCTGAAGCATAGAAACCATACAATAAACATCAATAAATGAAGAAAAAAATTTAAGAAAATTCAACATCCATTTATTATTAAAAACTCTTCAGAAAGTGGGCACAAAAGGAACATAGCTCAACATAATAAAGACCATGTATGACAAATACAGAGCTAACATCATATTCAATGGAGGAAAGCTGAAAGCATTTCCTCTGAGATTAGGAACAAAACAAGCATGCCCACTCTAACCACTTTTATTCATTACAGTCTTGGAAGTCTTAGCCACAGCAATCAGAGAAGAAAAAGAAACAGAAGGGATCCAAACTGGAAAAGTAAAACTGTCCCTGTCTGCAGATGACAGGATACAATTAAGATGCTACCAGAAAGCTAGTAGAGCTCATCAGCAAATTAGGTAAAGTGGATTACAAAACTAATATACTAGAAATCCACTGCATCTCTGTACACTAAGAACAAAATATCAGAACAGAAATTAACAATCCCATCTACCATCTCATCAAATAGAATAAAATACCCTAGGAATAAACCTACCTAAGGAGACAGAAGACCTGTACTCAGAAAACGGTAAGACGCTGATGAAAGAAACTGAAGATGACAGAAATGATGGGAAGACACAGCATGCTCTCAGACTAGAAGAATCAACAGGAGAGGTGAGACTGGCTGATAGTTAAGATCCCTTACAAAGCTATCATACAATTCTAGACCCTAAAACCATTATCTCCAGCAGACAAACTCTGGAGACTAAAAGCAAAGCAGGACATATTATGCCCAATTTTACAGATAAAGGAACAAAAAGCAGAATAATGTAAATGATGGAAAAAAATACATATAAATTAGCAAGACATCAGAAAAGGTAGGTCAACAACTGACATATCCTGCTTATCAAATAAACTACAATGCTTTATACACCTAACAAGTACAAAACAGAAGAAGTTTAAAGTCATCCAACAGGAAGTACTTAAAAGCAAGCAAGGTCTCTACTCATGGCAACAGAATGTGGTTCAGGGCAAATGGTGCAGGAAGTGGGAAGGCCTGAGTGCTAGCCTGGCTGTGAGAACTAGCTAGGTGACCCCCACATAGGCTTCCTACCATCTGTGGTTCAGGTCAAATGGGATAAATGGAACAAATGATCTCTATTATTCCTTTCAGACCTAAAATATAAGGAATTTATTTAGCTTTTAGACAAATTCTCTATCACTGCCCCACATTCCATTACAAATAGATTTCATTACATCAAATACCACTATGGAAAACAAAAATCAGTATTACAAAGTCAACTCTGCAACCAAAAAGAAAAAAGTAATGACATGGTTAAAATAAACCATCTCTTATGATTTGTTTTTTCCAGACTCCTGCTTCATTTAGTTTGTCCTCTATAAAGGAAGTTCTACATCTGATACTATTGCACGTAAATAGTATTTGTTAAGGGGATCAAAGATTCAAGGGGTCTTCACTTATATTATTCCCTCAATAAGCAATATTAACAACATTATCATTACATGTATCCATTTATATTTAAGTGTGCTTATACGTATATCATTACACACCCTGAGCTGGCAACATCAACTCCCAAACTGTCCACTAAAACATCAGCCAGTAGGGCTTCCCCAGGGGCTCAGTGGTTGAAGAATCCACCTGCCAATGGAGGAGACATGGGTTGGACCCCTGGTCTGGAAGATTCCACATTTGGTGGAACAACTGAGTCTGTGCACCACGACTACTGAGCCTGTGCTCTAAAGCCTGGGACCCACAACTACCACCCCATGCACCCCAGAGCCCATGCTCCCCAACAAGAGAAGCCACAGCAATGAGAAGCCCTTGAACAGCAGCGAGAGAGCAGCCCCCACTCCCCACAGCTAGAGAAAAGCCCAGGCAGCAGCAAAGACCCAGCAGTGCCAAAAATTAAAGAAAAGAATCTCTTAAAAAACAAACAGAGAAACTAAATGAAACAAATTAAAAGAAAATACCAGCCAGAAGATCAAAGACAGGTTTGAAAAGTGTAGTCTATTATTTTCAACTCCAGCTTCACTATGAGGAAAGGCAGTGGTGGGCAGAAGCTATCATGATATATGAGCAATATGCTCAGGAAACCTCTTAACAAAGCAACTGGGCAATCGTGGAATTTCACAACTTTTACTAGCAATAACTCTAAATATTTGATATAGAAATTTAAGATCAGTTGACAGTTTCCCTAAGCCATTATATTTAACAAAATGTCTTAACAGCAATTTACACAATACTTGGCATATCCTGAAATAAGAGTATGTGTTCTCAATACATGATTTCATGCATGCTAAGTTGCTAAGTCATGTCCAACTCTTTGTGACTCCATGGACTGTAGCCAGCCAGGCTCCTCTGTCCTTGGGATTCTCAGGCAAGAATACTGGAGTGGGATGCCACTTCATTCTTTAGGGGATCATCCCAACCAAGGGACTAAACCTGCGTCTCCTGCACTGGCAGGTGGATTCTTTTACCACTGAGCCACCTGGGAAGCCCCAATACATAATTCCTGCAGAAAATAACACAGGAACATTTTTACACATGATCACAGTAAGAACTGAACTGGAAAACACTTTTTCTTTCCTATAGTCAGCAAACACTTAATATGTGTCCATTCTAGTAGCACCGACATATATATATATATCAATTTGATTAAAACACCACCTCTCTGCTGAACAAAATAAAACTGTCATTTCCTGTTTTATAATCACAAGCAGATAAAAAGAACTGAGGAAAGAGAATTCACATTAACGCAGCACCTAGTCAGTCATGTACTTTCATACTCTATCTCACTCAATCCTCACTACTGGTGATTCCAAAATTGGAATTCAACAATAGTCTTGGCATCACACATTCTTTGCAAGATTATTAATGTCACTGCAATGCTATTCTTACCAAAACCAAAAAAACAAGCATGTTCTGGATAATTCGGATAACCATGACTTCTGTGCAGGTTTTATTTATGGAGGTACTGGGAATGCTTTAAACGTTACATGCTAATGAAAAGAATAGAAACCAACTTAAGGTACAAAAAATGCACTTTCATCAAATGAAGACCAAAAACATCAAGGTATACTATTTAAATGTTGATTATGTAGTGACAGAACAGACAAAATTAGTGGGGGAAAAGGGTCAATAAACACATTTGGGGATTTCCCTGGTGGCACAGTGGACAGCCTGCCAATGCAAAGGACATGGGTTCAATCCCTGGTCTGGGAAGACTACACATGCCCTGGAGCAACTAAGCCTGCGTGCCACAAATGCTGGAGCCTGCGCGCTCTAGGGCCCTCGAGCTACAACTACTGAGCCCGTGGACTGTAACTACCAAAGTCTAGAGCCTGCACTCCACAGCAAGAGAAGCCACTGCAATGAAAAGCCTGCGCACTGCAGCAAAGGGCAGACCCCGCTCGCCACTACTAGAGAAAGCCTGTGCAAAAAAAAAAAGCAACAAAGACTTAGCGCAGCCAAAAATAATAAATAAAAAACCCAACACATTTGCTGATACATAAAAAATAACTCAAATGGCCTAAAGACCTAAATATAAGTCCTAAAACTATAAAACTCTGGGAAGAAAACGTAGGGGAAGAGCATTACGACACTGGACTCAGCAATGATTTCTTAGATACAATGGCAAAAGTACAGGCAACAAAAAGAAAAGCAGGTAAATCAGATTACACGAAAATGCAAAACTTCTGTACATAAAGGACACAACCTGTGGAACTGGAGACAATATCTGCAAACCGAGATCACTCTAATATGGGGTGAATAGACTATATAAAAAAAGAAATTCAAGAAGAACAAAATATCCAATTTAAAAATGGCCAAAGGACTTTAAAGATGATATACATATGGCCAACAAGCATATGAAAAGACACTCAACATCACTAATCATTAGAGAAATACAAATTAAAATCCCAATGAAACATCCTTTTAAACCAAAATTCTGAGCTCATTCAGCATCCTGAAAGACGTTTCTACAAAGGAGACCAACTGCAGGTATGAGGACTGTAACAGGGCAACATTTCACGTTTTAATAAATCTGAAAGCAAGCTCTAAACTGTCTCTTACAGGTTGAACAACATAGAGACCTTTCTATGTTACATGTATCCTTGCTGGACAAAACACAAGGTACATCAAAGAACATTTGATCAACTAGACAATAATTTACCTAAGCTATATTTCTCACTGAATAGAATGGCACAATTTTTAAAACTTATAAATATTTTATAAAGAATACTTTGCAAATCTATAACAATTATATTCTGTAATATTCCTACTGTTAATTTTATAGAACATTCTTTGGGAATATTCTGTATGCAATCAAATTTTAACATTAACTAAAACCAACCGTATTAAGAAACAAGTTAAGCATAGAAAAGGTAGAAGCTCCACATGTGAAATTTCACCACAGTAAATGCCATCCCGTAACATCAGAACAGCCACTGAAGGCCACTCTCAAGTCTCTGGGCACAGCTTATAAAAAGGCTCTCACTTGGCTAAAACATCTCCTGTAAATAAACACAGTCTATACATTTTAAAATCTTGTACAAAAGTTTTCTCTGATCTTTATTGAGAAAACAGTCTCTATGCACACCATTTCACTCTGCACATCCAAAGAGCCTGACTAAATACTGGCCGTGTCACATGCACGATAGAAAGAAGTAAGCCAACAGCTGTTCATACCTCCTGTGGTCTTACAGTAGTTAATACCCTTCAGTATTTCATTTGAGCCTCACAGTCCTATAAATTAGAAAGATAATTTAGCATTTTGTTTACTGCTGAGGAAATGAGAGGATGTGTCCACAATCACCCAACTACTGCGCAGACCCTTGGTCTTCTGATCCCTGTCCATCATTACTTTCTCCAGTAGCCATGCTTACTCTCTTTACCCCTCTCCTCAGCAAGTGCGTCAGACTTACTACCAAATTCAACTAAAAGCCACATACACTCAACCAAACAAAAACTGAAGAAAAGTTTCAAAAGCCTAAAGAACCTCCAATAGGAGCAAATACCTTTCAGACTCTGGCAAAATTACAGGGAATGGTATAAACTAACACAGTAAGTCTCTCCCACATAGGAGGTTAAATTCCTCCATTCCTGGATTCACAAGATCAGAGTCCCACAGGAAATGGGGAGGAGACAGCATGTATATATCCACAGAAAATAACTCCTGGAAGGCATGCATTTCAAAAGAATTGGATCAGAGCATTAAATGGACTCTGTCCCTAAGTCACATTTGTATGCTCAGAAAACATCAATGTTAAGGTTCAGTTTTCAAGCAGATCTCTACCACTTAGAATGTTAGTCTGTTACATGCGTATATTCCCATTTCATTTTGCAGTCATATTTGCAGAATGTCTCTGCCTGCCCCATTTTTCCACAGAATTCAGTAGCGCCA
Source organism: Cephalophus harveyi (assembly GCA_006410635.1). NCBI lineage: Eukaryota > Metazoa > Chordata > Mammalia > Artiodactyla > Bovidae > Cephalophus > Cephalophus harveyi. Next base: position 192,296 of record SJYT01073459.1, on the reverse strand, counting down.
AAGTCCCCAGACCTGGTCTCTGATCCACCTACTGAAAAAAGGAGAAAATTACCCAAACACTTTTTTCTGTATTAACTATCCTGATCCAACCTCACAGAAGAGCAATTACAGCTTCCTAGATCTGAAGCACTAGCTGACCCAAGCTTTCACCAAGATAAACACACCCAGGGCCTGTCTCCCAGAGATTACAATCCAGTAAGCCCAGAGTGTGGCCAGTGTCTTATTTAAAACCTAGAGACTTAAGAAAATGGAGTTGAATTAGCATACGAATGAACACATTTTAACATTCTGATGTGCAAGCATGACACCCTGTCACTCATTCACACGCTCAGCTAATATTTACTGAGATCTCCCAATGTGCTATGCTAGCTCACAGCCCTTGGGGCTCCCGTCAGGGCTCCACTGGGCAGACAGAAAGGAAATAGGAAAGATACCAGCTCAAGTGCAAGTAAATTCTATAAACAGAAATAAAGCTGGATAAGAGATGAGAAATTTATTTTAGACAAGGCTGATCAGGGAAAGTCTCCTGGAGAAGGTAACATCTGACCAAGGCTTGAATGATCAAGTTGGAGGAAGAAGAGCTGAATGGAGACCCAGGGGTCACTACACAAAACAGGCTTTCTGAATCCCCAAAACTTAATACATTTTAAAGCCTGACAAAACAAAACAAAAATTGGGTGTTTTGTTTTCTAGCCAAAATGCTCCGAAATGTATATACTATGGACCAGCTTAGGGAAGGAGGCAATCTAACGAATGAATGACTATGACTCCAGTTTACGGAAGTGAGGCAAGGAGCTGCTCACCACAGTGAGAGCACGGAGAGCAGCAGAGGAGCGACCACGAGCGAAGGCCGGACTAGGACACCAGAATAACCCTGCCGCCCAGAGTCAGAGAAGGCCACGGTGAAAACGCAGGCGAGCCAGCCCCACCAAGAGCAGGACAAGGGGCAACCAGGGGAAGTGGCTCACGGGGACCTTAAAAACTAGGGGCTAACAGCCAGCTAAGAAGTGGAGGGGAAAAGTGGGCTCCTGGATGGCCGGTACAACAGGAAGCTGACGGCTGACACCGTAAATTAAAATTCTCAATCTCCTCTCCAACTCACAGAGAAAAACCATCCTGTCCCTTCCAGACACTGGACTCAGTGACAACAGGCACGGCAGGGGGAGAGGAGGGACACAGAGGAGGAAAAATACGGCAGGCAGGAGAGTAAATGAGACTCTGCTTCCTCAACAGTGAGAACTGGGCCCTCAGCTTTCCTGCGGGCAGCCAGATGCCAGCTGCTGGGCTTACAGCCGACTCAAGACCACATGCTCAGAATCCGATGCCCGCTCCCCCCACCTCCACCAGCCCCAAAGGGCCTCTGGACAATCACAGCTGAAGAGTCACCAGGGGAGGGTCCCTACAAGGTGCCCCTCTTCGAGGCTCACAGTTTACAAAGCACCACACGTGTGATGAGCTGTTTAAACAGGAGGACTACAACTTTTCATTTTAAACTTCATCTGACTTAAAAAAAAAAAAAACCATGCACTTTGATAAAAATTAAAATAAGACCATGGCAAGCAGAGGCGAGATGGAAAGGAAGCATGAGGAAGGAGTATCTAAGCAGAGGGTCTTACTTCTATCTTTTTTATATGCAAGATAAATAATTAAAAACAGAATTTAAAACAAGTCACCCCAATCCTAAAAAAAAGGTACACGTAAAATGAAATAAATAAAAAGTTTAAGATGCAGTCAACCTGTATATCCATTAACATAGATGGCGACTCCACTAAAAATTGTTGATGAAGTTCCGTCCTTCTGGATAGCAGCATCTGATCGAAACTGTTGCTCCAATTTCTGGACCTTGGCGGCCATATACCCACCCTAGAATTCAAGAAAAGGTAAACTAATCATAAAAGTTTTATTTCCTTCCCATCTCCCCATTTTAAAATGAAAAAAAAAAAAAGACCTTACTCTGTGATAGTGATCAACATACAAAGATGACATATGGCATAGTTCAAGGTGATACAACAGGCAGGTCAAGGTTTTTCTGTTAACTCAATTTTTAATAATTCTGTCTATAACATTGTAAAGCAGTTACCCTCCAATTAAAGAAAAATTCTATCACATTCTTACAATAGTAAGTGCTATGTTAAAAGAGGGAAAAGTTAAGTCTAGAATAAGTGTAATATCACAGAATATTGCTCTTATCTACAGAAGTTACGCCAAAGTTTAAGCCAATTAAAAATCTGACAAGTAGTCAGTTAGAGTATATTTTAGACTGGCTTCCACTATCTTCTCTGTATAGTAAGTTTAACATCAAAAACTTCAAGTAAAACGAAGCTGTTTGACAAACCAACAGTTACCCATACATGTGGATAAGAATACAAAAAGCAATTCAGTGGTTAAATTCTGGATCTAATCAATCTGATAGTAGTACTAAAGTTCATAACCACCTAAAAAAAAGAATGTAAAAACATTATTACGTCTGCTAAGGACTTTTAGAAATCTATGAATTCAGCTATACCTTTCCTGAACACTGAAATAATTAAGCAAAATCTATTAAGACATCAATCTTACTTTATTTATGAAGTCTTCAAAGTAAAACTGTAGATGTCTAGAAGTGGTATATATTTTCCCCAAAAATGGAAATGAATACTGTTTTTGATTATTCAAATATCACATGCCATTAAAAATTTTTTTTCTTTTCCCAGAAAAGAAGAAAATTTAAATTAGCTGTGATCCATTCACTGCTAACATTATGGGATCTTACTTTCAAAGCTTATTTCTGTCCCTAAGAACAAGAAGTTTTACACACACAGGATCACATGTAATATTCCTTTATACCACAAGACCATCCTGCCAGGTTAGCACACAGCTAAATGATGGTCATCTATGCTACAGAAGATAACTTACTTGACCAATCCCTTATTACTGGATGTCTATGTTTTCCTGTTTTCTAGGATTATTAGCAAATCTGTGATAAAATGATGATATAATAAATTCTGTGCACTAGAACATTTATTTCCTCAGGACAAAATTTCTCAAAGTTTAAGCTTTCAATATACTGTGAATACACACAAAGAGTTGGTATGTAAAGTGATTTACAATTTAGAAAAGACCTTAAACCACATTATAAACTAAAAGAAGAATGAAGAATACCTAGACAGTTCAATATAATTATTTTTATTCTTTTAAAACACACCCATTTTTCCCAGTCATCTTCAGCTCTCTTCCTCCAACCACCTCGTCTCATGGTGGAGCTTCTGTATTAGGGGGAAGAAAAAAGAAGTACTTCAATTTCTTAACAAACTGTACTACTAATTGATACTATATCTTAATATCAAGAAAAATGAGAAAGTAAAATAAATTCAAATGTTCAATTCATTAAAGTCGAAAGTATAATACTGAGGAAAATTGTCCGAAGCGTATCATTCTCCTACTTTACCCCAAACTCCTTGCAGATTTATCAGGTTGAAATATCAGACTTTAATTACAACTAATTTTTATTTTTGGCCATGCCGTGCACATGTGGGATCTTAGTTTCCTGATCAGGGAATGAGCTTGTATCTTCTGCATTGGAAGCATGGAGTCTTAACCACTGGACCACCAGGAAAATCCCTTCAATTTTAACAGGAAAAACTTTATGAAGCATCAATCCTAACACCCACTTACATAAAGCATCACCAAATCCAACTAACATACTGTGCTTACTTGTTAACATTAATTAGTGTTAAAAGAACCTAAAATATTTCCCTCTATAAATTGTCCTAATATATGGCTTTTGAATTCTGTATTTTAAAAAACTTTATTATTTTATTTTTTGGCTACACCACACGGCAAGCATGATCTTAGTTCCCCAACCAGGAATTGAACCTGCACCCCCTACAGCGGGAATGCAGTCTCACCACTGGACCATCAGGGAACTCCCTTGATTTCTGTCTTTGCTCTTGCACACTGCATACTTAAGAGTGCAGTCATATGACTAAGCACACACACAAAAGAGTGCAGCCCCAGTGTAATTCATCTACTATGCAAAAATCCTAAAAGAAGCCAATCAAAGCACTGTAATTAACCGACATGATGCAGAAAGATTATCACTGAAAATAAATTAGTAAATCTGGCATTCTCCTGAAGGGAACACGTGGCCAACTATGCCATAAAGCCACCAAACTGGCTCATCTCAAGTTGTCAACTGGCTTAGTAGTGATAAACGTATACATCAAAGCAGACAGTACATGAAGCTCCTTGTAAAGTCAAATTCTTCTAATTCAAACAGCTACATCCTGGGTGGGACACGACTGCATTATCCTTCACAAAATTAATATGAGCTCCATTTTTTTCTTTTAGTAACTATATAGGTTAATACCAAATGGTTACCATATACCACTGGAGAAGTCTTATACATTATCCAAGTTAAACTGGCTCTGATATGGTTTAAAGCAATCTTTAATTGAATAACATTTTAAAATAGCCACACTTTATCCACATGTATCACCTGATGTTTTCCTTCAAATATTTCTTTCTTAGTATATATAGGGTTTAGAATATCCACTTGCTACATTAACTGTGAATTCTTACTGCCTACTCTTGAAAGGCGCCTGAAAGACATGCAGAGATGGCCTCAGAGTGAACTCCAACAGGGAGACGGGGCAGGCGGGACGGGCTCTGAGGACAGGCGGCCACGTGGCAACCCTGGCCAGGTGCTGTGGGTGCAGCAGGGGAGGGTGGCTGGCTGTCTTTGACAAGGAAGGGCATGTGTTCACCCTGAGTCCCAGGACAGCCATCAGTGCTGTTTAATACTTCTGGTCTCAACAGGCTCACTCCGTCCAGTCTGTTCCCTCTAGACCTCTCTCTTATCTTAAAAGAGTCTGGGGAATGTGACCACATAGTTCTTGACTCTGACTCCACACATCTGCTCTTACAAGTGAAGTGTGGGCGCTCTGGTCACTGTACATTAAGAACGAATACTAACAAAAATTATACCAAACCATTAATCTGCTAAATGAAGGTAAGTTTAAGAAAGTAACACATTTTAAAAGTTTAATTCAGCTGACCATTTAAGAGCCTCATTGTAAGAGGTCAATACGAAAATCCTTATTGATGGCTTAATGAGGGAGATCTCACTGACACAAAATTTCTTCAAAGAGAAGTTTTAAAGGTTCTCTCTCTTCCCAAATAAAGCTATCCCAGACCAAGTTTTGAAAATGAAAAGCAATGAAGGGCTGAAAAGGTAAATTCATCAAATTTCAACAAAGTAATTTGACCCATGTACAGCAAACTCCTACTGGCCCAGGAGTCAATAAAAACCAAGAAGAGGAAAAAGCAAACAAGAAACACACTTCATTTTACACATTCAAATTCTATTTTGGAAAAAATCCATGACAAACAGTAAACCTGGTTATTTGGACCACTCTCCTGCTGAGGAGGAGGAAAACGAGACAAAACATTGTGTAAAAAGATAGCCTCAAGGCACAGGAGGCCAAGCAAATAATGCAAAACTACTGGGCCAAGACTCCCAGCTGATAGAGGAGAGCTGATGCATCACATCACCTCCCCAAACCAGGAGACCTTCCCCTCTGGCCAAGAATACACAGTGAGCGCTAAGGGAGTGACAGTTGGGGGTCAGGGTCTTCCGCCAGGGACAAAGCTCTTCCCGTCTGGGCGGATGGCCCCAGGGTCAGAGTCAACTGGAGGCAGGCAGCCCAGAGCACCCTGCCTGGGGTCATCCCAGCCTCAGAGCAGACCCAGGTGACCCGGGGCTGCCCCACGGCGCCTGGCTGAAGAAATGTGGATGCTCTGAGGGGACAACTTCCAAACCTTCATGTATCTCTACACACGAGCTTGGAAATACAGTTTCTGGCACACAGAAATAACCAGGCACACAAAGAAATGATCACACAAACCAAGAGAAGATAACAAAATAAACAGACCTACAGAGATGCTAGGAAAGGAAATTAATGTAGACGTTAAAGTAGCTGTGCTTACTCTGCTCAAAGAGGGGAAAGACAAACTTCAGACTATTGGTAAAGAACTGGAAAATATCAGAAATAACTAGACAGTAACTCTCAAGCGAAAAGATACAATATTAGAAATTAAGAATGTAATGAACACATAAAAGCAAACAAAGAATAAGTAGAATAAGTCAGAAGAAAATGTCCAGATATAGAGCATATGGACAGAAGGGAAAGAGATACAGAACATACACAAAGTCTAATTTAAGTAAATTGTGGGGGTAAAGAGGAAAAACAGAAGTTATCTTTAAAGAAACAACGGCTAAAACATAGTCTAAAACTGATTAAAGATATCAAACTACAAATTCAAGAAGCCCAATGAGTCCCAAACTGGGAAAAAAAAAAAAACCTATATCTAAACATATAATAGTAACACTATGAAAAACTAAAGACAGAAAAAAAGTCTTATAAGTTGTCATGGGTGGGAAGAAGAGATCCCGTTCAAACTACTGTAATGAAACAGACAGCTGTCTTTTCCTTAGCATTCTATACCCAGAGAAAAATCCAGCCAAGAAAGATGAGAGAAAGGTTTCTTCAGGCAAATAAAGAGAGGTTAATGTCACCAGCAAAGTTTCTAAAGAAAATTAGAAAGTATATCCCTTAGGTAGAAAGAAAATCTTCTTCGATGGAAGATCAAAAATACAGGAAAAACACACACAGAGCAAGGAAAACAGTAAAGAGCTGCATGAACCAATTGAAGAAGCAAGAGAGTTCCAGAAAAACATCTGTTTCTGCTTTATTGCCTCTGCCAAAGCCTTTGACTGTGTGGATCACAACAAACTGTGGAAAATTCTGAAAGAGATGGGAATACCAGACCACCTGACCTGCCTCTTGAGAAACCTATATGCAGGTCAGGAAGCAACAGATAGAACTGGACATGGAACAACAGACTGGTTCCAAATAGGAAAAGGAGAACGTCAAGGCTGTATGTATATTGTCACCCTGCTTATTAACTTTCATGCAGAGTACATCATGAGAAACGCTGGGCTGGAGGAGGCACAAGCTGGAATCAAGATTGCTGGGAGAAGCATCAATAACCTCAGATATGCAGATGACTATGCCAAAGCCTTTGACTGTGTGGATCACAATAAACTGTGGTAAATTCTGAAAGAGATGGGAATACCAGACCACCTAACCTGCCTCTTGAGAAATCTGTATGCAGGCCAGAAAGCAGCGGTTAGAAATGGACATGGAACAGACTGATGATGCTAAAACTGAAACTCCAGTACTTTGGCCACCTCATGCGAAGAGTTGACTCACTGGAAAAGACTTTGATGCTGGGAGAGATTGGGGGCAGGAGAAGGGGACGACAGAGGATGGGATGGCTGGATGGCATCACTGACTCGATGAACGCGAGTCTGAGTGAACTCTGGGAGTTGGTGATGGCTTGGCGTGCTGTGATTCATAGGGTCGCAAAGAGTCGGACATGACTGAGCGACTGAACTGAACTGAACTGATGCAGATGACACCACCCTTATGGTAGAAAAATGAAGAGGAACTAAAAAGCCTCTTGATGAAAGTGAAAGAGGAGAGTGAAAAAGTTGGCTTAAAGCTCAACATTCAGAAAACTAAGATCATGGCATCTAGTCCTATCACTTCATGGCAAATAGATGGGGAAACAGTGGACACAGTGGCTGACTTTATTTTGGGGGGCTCCAAAATCACTGCAGATGGCGATAGCAGCCATGAAATTAAAAGACACTTACTCCTTGGAAGCAAAGTTATGACCAATGTAGACAGCATATTAAAAAGCAGAGGCATTACTTTGCCAACAAAAGTCCGTCTAGTCAAGGCTATGGTTTTTCCAGGGGTCATGGATGGATGTGAGAGTTGGACTATAAAGAAAGCTGAATGCCGAAGAAGTGATGCTTTTGAACTGAGGTGTTGGAGAAGACTCTTCAGAGTCCCTTGGACTGCAAGGAGAGCCAACCAGTCCATCCTAAAGGAGATCAGTCCTGGGTGTTCTTTGGAAGGACGGATGCTGAAGCTGAAGCTGCAATACTTCCAATGTAGACAGCATATTAAAAAGCAGAGGCATTACTTTGCCAACAAAAGTCCGTCTAGTCAAGGCTATGGTTTTTCCAGGGGTCATGGATGGATGTGAGAGTTGGACTATAAAGAAAGCTGAATGCCGAAGAAGTGATGCTTTTGAACTGAGGTGTTGGAGAAGACTCTTCAGAGTCCCTTGGACTGCAAGGAGAGCCAACCAGTCCATCCTAAAGGAGATCAGTCCTGGGTGTTCATTGGAAGGACTGATGCTGAGGCTGAAACTCCAATACTTTGGCCACCTGATGCGAAGAGCTGATTCATTTGAAAAGACCCTGATGCTGGGCAAGATTGAGGGCAGGAGGAGAAGGGGACGACAGAGGATGAGATGGCTGGATGGCATCACCAACTCGATGGACACAGGTTTGGGTGGACTCCAGGAGTTGGTGATGGACAGGGAGGCCTGGCGTGCTGAGATTCATGGGGTCGCAAAGAGCTGGACACGACTGAGTGACTGAACTGAACTGAATCAACAAGGACCTACTGTGTAGCACAGGGAACTCTGCTCAATGTTAAGTGGCAGCTGGATGAGAGGAGAGTTGGAGGAGAATGGATACATGTGTATGAATGGCTGAGGGGAGTCCCTTTGCTGTGAAATGATACTGCTTCTGCTAACCAATAAGGATCATGGAAAGAATCTCTGCCTCTGCTCAGAAGCCGTATCAGGAAAGGCTCTTTCACAGTAGAGGACTGATCTGCATCTTCAAACAGGACTTTCCCTAGAATGGGAACCTCAGCTTGACAGAGGGAGCAGCCCTCAGATGTAACACGTCCTCTAGGTTCCGAGCAACCTTCTGAACTACAGTACACTCTTTAATAACAAGCCATTCAGTCATCAAGCCAGACTTGTATATAAAAACTGCCTTCTAGTCTTCAGATGAAACTCTTGCAGACTGGGTTCCCAATCTAGTTCCATAGTACATAGTGGCCTTGAGGAAAGTGTTACACATTGCTGAGACTAATGCACAACCTAGAATAACCAACTAACCTTGCCTTATTCAAACATTAACGCAGAAGCTAATTTCTGGGTTTTAAAAACTTAGTTTAAAAAATGGATAAAGAATGAACTCATGTATGCAAAAGTACCCTGATCTCTAACATTGAGGGGCTGTGTGCTTAGTCATGTCTGACTCTGTGACTGTATGGACTGTAGCCCCCCAGGCTCCTCTGTCCTTGGAGATTCTCCAGGCAAGAATACTGGAGTAAGTTGCCATTTCTTCCTCCAGGGGACCTTCTGGATCCAAGGATCCAGACCTGGGTCTCCTGCATTCAGGCGGAGGATTCTTTACCACTGAGCCCTGGCTATTATTATACAACTCTACTGTACCCAGGCCACAGTGTGAAAATCAAATGAGACCACATATGTGGAAACCTCTTAAAGAGCATAAGATACAAACGCCTTTACTTTAGTTAAGCTATCCATGGTCTACACACAACACAGTAGATTTAGCGACACAAGACCTGAGCTCTAACCCCACCCCTGCATCTCCTGCATTGCAGGAAGATGCTTTACCAAGAAAGACCAAATTCACCTATTAGGCTTCAAGTAATGAAATCAGAAAGACAACCACATGGGAGGCACCGTGCAGCCCCACCCGGGGCGGGGGGTGGGGGGGTCTACATTGGCCAGCAGCTGCCAGATGAGGCAAGTGTGAGGCCAACAGGAGAGCAGCTCCAGGAGCCCAGGAGCCCTGGGTGCCCACGAGGCAAAAGAGTTCCTAACTCTCTCACGCTCTTACCAGAGATACTCAAAACACTACCAAGAGTGCCAGCACGGTCCTACTTACCAGAACTATGCTGAAACTACTGACACACTATTTCACATCTGCTGGAGCACACTGTCATCAGTTCACTCAGGACTTCCTACGTGTGTCTTAGAGGCTAGTCAAGTTACCACTGCAAAGAACTTCATTCTGTCTTCTTTACTAGGATTATTGGTGGATTTTAGTATCTCCCCACAGAATGATGTTCAACTGTTCAATGATGAGCAACTGTTTTCAAGCAAAAGTGATATCCATCTATTTGTTAAAAAATCATTTAGGTTCTAGATAGTTCAGCACACACCAGCAAAATTCCTACTACATACCTAGAAAATGTCCAAATACATATTCATTAGTGTTACTCTACTGGTTACATATTTGTAACCCTCGAATATACTGACTATTAAGTCATGAAACTGACCTTGAGTGGCTTTTATTCAGTCTCATGACTCTAGCCCCTGGTGGCTCATATGATAAAGAATCCACCTGCAGTGCAGGAGACCTGGGTTTGATCCCTAGATTTGGAAGACCCTTGGAGAAGCACATGGCAACCTACTGCAGTATTCCTGCCTGGAGAATCCCATGGACAGAGGAACTTGGTGGGCTACAGTCCATGGGGTTGCAAAGACTCAGACGCGACTGAGCAACTAAGCACGGCACACGCATACATGGATGGGTTTATCTCATCTTCATTTAATAGTTTCCTAAGAAATAGTTGATAAATGAACTAGAATATACAAATATACAAATGAATACACAATGGAGGAATGAATATGCAAATTACGGTAGCATAATAACCCATGACTGTGACAAATGCAGAGAGCAGCCTGTGGCCACCCAGACCATCAGCAGGCAATGTCAGAATAAAGCAAGTTTCCCTGTGCCTCTCACCATGCCACTGTGCAATGCCTCTTCTTCAGGCCTCTTTCTTTACCTTAGTTTGCTATCAATTCTCTGCTGACAATTAACAAGCTGCTTAATAAATGGCCTAAAGTACAACCACCCCAGGGACCTGTGTATTTAAAATGACTTCCCTGTGACCACTCAGAGGGGGAAAGCATATCTTACTGACACATGGAGTTGGGATGTTCAGACATCCGCATGCAAAGGAATGGAGTTGGACTCTTATCTTACACCATATACAAAAATTAATGGACAACGGATCAGACTTTAATGGAAGGCCTAAAACTATGAAGCTCTTGGGAGAAAACAGAAGAAAAGCTACATGACGCTGGATTTGGCAATGATTTCTTGGATATGACATCAAAGCATAGGTAACAAACGAAAAAATAAACTGGACTAAACCAAAATTCTTAAATCTGCATCAAAAGGATAAATCAAATGAGTAAAAGGCAACTCACAGAATGAGAGAAAATATTTTAAAGTCATCTATCTGCAGAGGGACTAATAACCAGAGTATACAAAGAACTGCTACAACTTAGTAAAAAATACACGGATTAAAAAACGGGCAAAAAATTTAAACAGACATCTCTTTATAAAGAAAATATACAAATGGTCATTAAGCCCATGAAAAGATATTTAACATCACTAACCATTAGAGAAATGGAAATTGAAACCACAATGAGAACCATCTCATACCCATTAGGATAGCTACTAGCAAAAAAACAAAAAGTGTTGACAAGAATGTTAAAAAACAGGAATGCTTGTGCACTGTTGGTGGGAAATGGTGCAAATGGTGTAAAATGGTGTAGCCATTATGAAAAATGCTATGGTGGTTCCTCAAAACATTAGATGCAGCACCGCCACAAGATCCAACAATTCCACTTCTGGGTACAAAGCCAAAAGGACTGAGCTATTTGTACAACCATGTTCACAGCAGCATTATTCTCAAAACCCAAAAGAAAGAAAGCAACCCAAGAGTCCACTGATAGATGAGTGGATAAACAAAGCAGGATATACATCAAGTGGAACAGGATTCCGCCTTAAAAACGAAGGTGGGCTTCCATGGTGTTCCACTGGTTTAGAATCGCCTTGTGAGGCAGGGGACACCAATTTGATCCCTGGTCCAGGAAGATCCCACGTGCCTCGGGGCCACGACTACCTTAGAACCTGGGAGCCATGAGTACTGAAGCCCACACCCAGGGCCTGTGTCCACGAGAGAAGCTGCCACAATGAAAAAAGCAACACAGCAACTGGAAGCCCCTGCTTGCCGCAACTGGAGCAAAGACCACGTACAACAACGAAAACCCAGCACAGCCAAAAATAAAAATATATATATTTTTTAAAAGAAGATAATTCCAACAAATGCTGAAAATAGGTGAACCTCGAGGGTATTATGCGAAGTGAAATGAGCAAGCACAGACAGACAAATACCATATGATTTATATAAAGTATCCAGAGTGCTCAGATCCACAGACACAGAAAGCAGAACGGGGAGGAGGGGGAACAGGGAGCTACTGTTTACTGGGTAGTCTGAGTTATCCAAGGTGAAAATCACTCTGGGAAGACGGATGGTGGAAATGGTTACACAACAATGGGAAGGTGCTTAATGCTGCTGAACAAACGGCACACTTAAAAATGGTTAAGATGGTAAATTTCACATGTATTTTACTACAATTAAAACTTTTTAAAATAAATTAAAAAAAATTTTTAATATAAATTTATTTAATTGGAGACTAATTACTTTACAATATTGTATTGGTTTTGCCATACATCAACATGAATCCGCCACAGGTATACACGTGTTCCCCATCCTGAACCCTCCTCCTTCTTCCCTCCCCATCCCATCCCTCTGGGTCATCCCAGTGCACCAGCACCGAGCACCCTGTATCACGCATCGAACCTGGACTGGCGATTCCTTTCACATATGATATTATACATGTTTCAATGCCATTCTCCCAAACCGTCCCACCCTTGCCCTCTCCCACAGAGTCCAAACATCTGTGTCTCTTTTGCTGTCTCGCACACAGGGTTATCGTTACCATCTTTCTAAATTCCATATATATGTGTTCGTATACTGCATTGGTGTTTTTCTTTCTGGCTTACTTCACTCTGTATAATAGGCTCCAGTTTCATCCACCTCATTAGAACTGATTCAAATATATTCTTTAAAATAAATTTAAAAAAATAAGACCATAAAACTGGAAATACTCCGCAGGCAGTTGGGTTTTCAGGGACTGGGAAGTTGCAGCGAAGGGTAAGAGAATGTCTATTGAGAATACAAAGTTTGAGAAGTAGCTTTTCTTCTCTGGGAAATCTGTAGGGCATACCTGGGATTTTTTACCTCAGGAGGGCAGTGGGCAGAACTAATTGACTAGGGCCACGTAGATTTAAATTGAAGAAAGTAGGGAAAACCACTGGGCCATTAAGGTATGACCTAAATCAAATCCCTTACAATTATACAACAAAAGTGCCAAAAAGATTCAAGGGATTAGATCTGATAGACAGAGTGCCTGAAGAACTATGGACAGAGGTTTGTAACACTGCACAGGAGGTGGTGATCAAAACCATCCTGAAGAAAAAGAAATGCAAAAAGGCAAAATGGTTGTCTGAGGAGGCCTTACAAATAGCTGAGACAAGAAGAGAAGTGAAAGGCAAAGGAGAAAAGGAAAGAGACACCCATCTGAATGCAGAGTTCCAAAGAATAGCAACAAGGAGAGATAAGAAAGCTTTCCTCAGTGATCAATGCAAAGAAACAGAGGAAAACAATAGAATGGGAAAGACTAGAGATCTCTCTAAGAAAATTAGAGATACCAAGGGAACATTTCATGCAAAGATGGACACAATAAAGGACAGAAACAGTATGGACCCAACAGAAGCTGAAGATAATAAGAGGTGGCAAGAATACACAGAACTACACAAAAAAGATCTTAATGTCCCAGACAACCACAATGGTGTGATCACTCACCTAGAGCCAGACATCCTGGAGTGCGAAGTCAAGTAGGCCTTAGGAAGCATCACATGAACAAAGCTGGTGGAGGTGATGGAATTCTAGCTGAGCTATTTCAAATCCTAAAAGATGATGCTGTGTAAATGCTGCATTCAATATGCCAGCAAAGTTGGAAAATTCAGCAGTGGCCACAGGACTGGAAAAGGTCAATTTTCATTCCAGTCCCAAAGAAGGGCAATGCCAAAGAATGTTCAAACTACTGCACCACTGCCCTCATTTCATATGCTAATAAAGTAATGCTCGAAGCTCTCCAAACTAGGCTTTAACAGTACGTGAACCAAGTACTCCCAGATGTTCAAGCTGGATTTAGAAAAGTCAGAGGAACCAGAGATCAAATTGCCAATATCCGTTGGATCATAGAAAAAGCAACAAAATTCATAGAAAAAGCAACATAGAAAAACATCTACTTCTGCTTCACTGACTACACTAAAACCTTTGACTATGTGGATCACCTTAAAAAGATGGGAATACCTTACCTGCTTCCTGAGAAATCTGTATGCCTATCAAGAAGCAAGTCAGAACTGGACATAGAACAACAGACAGGTTCAAAACTGGGAAAGGAATACGTCAAGGCTGTATATTGTCATCCTGCTTATCTAATTTATGTGGAGAGTACATCATGAGAAATGCCAGGCGGGATGAAGCACAAACTGGAATCAAGATTGCTGGGAGAAATATCAATAACCTCAGATATACAGATGCTGCTGCTGCTGCTGCTGCTAAGTCGCTTCAGTCGTGTCTGACTCTGTGCAACCCCATAGACAGAAGCCCACCAGGCTCCCCTGTCCCTGGGATTCTCCAGGCAAGAACACTGGAGTGGGTTGCCATTTCCTTCTCCAATGCATGAAAGTGAAAAGTGAAAGGGAAGTCGCTCAGTTGTGTCCGACTCTTCATGACCCCATGGACTGCAGCCCACCAGGCTCCTCCATCCATGGGATTTTCCAGGCAAGAGTACTGGAATGGGTGCCATTGCCTTCTCCGCAGATATACAAATGACACCACCCTTATAGCAGAAAGCAAAGAGGGACTAAAGAGCCTGTTGATGAAGGTGAAAGAGCAGAGTGGAAAAGCTGGCCTAAAACTTGACATTCAAAAATCTAAGATCATGGCATCAAGCCCCATCACTTCATGGCAAATAGATGGGCAAACAATGAAACTAGTAACAGATTTTATCTTCTTGGGCTCCAAAATCACTGCAGATAGTGGTGACTGCAGCATGAAATTAGCTTGCTCCTTGTAAGAAAAGCTATGACAAACCTAGACAGCATATTAAGAGGCAGAGACATCACTTTGATAAGAAAAGTCTGTCTAGTCAAAGCTATCGTTTTTCCAGTAGTCATGGATGGATGTGAGAGTTGGACCATAAGGAAGGCTAAGTGCTGAAGAATTAATGCTTTTGAACGGTGGTACTGGAGAAAATCCTTGAGAGTCCCTTGGACTGCAAGGAGATCCAACCAGTCCATCCTAAAGGAGATCAGTCCTAGGTGTTCATTGGAAGGACTGATGCTGAAGCTGAAACCCCAACACTTTGGCCACCTGATGTGAAGAGCTGACTCATTAGAAAAGCCCCTGATGCTGGGCAAGACTGAAGGCAGGAGGAGAAGGGGACGACAGAGGATGAGATGGCTGAATGGCATCATCGACTCAATGGACATGAGTTTGAGCAAGCTCTGGGAGATAGTGAAGGACAGGGAATCCTGGTGTGCTACAGTCCATGGGGTCGCAAAGACTTAGACACGACTAAGCAACTGAATACCACCACCACCACCATCACCACCACCACCGAGCACAGTCCTCACAATACGAGAAGATGGATTGAAGATACAAAGTTTAACTAGCAGCTCCAACGGGTTCTCGCTTGGGAGAGTCCGACTGTGTGCGATCCCATAGATGGGAGCCCACCAGGCTCCCCCATCCCTGGGACTCTCCAGGCAAGAACACTGGAGTGGGTTGCCATTTCCTTCTCCAATGCATGAAAGTGAAAAGTGAAAGGGTAGTCGCTTAGTCATGTCCGACTCTTAGCGATCTCATGGACTGCAGTCCACCAGACTCCTCCCTCCATGGGATTTTCCAGGCAAGAGTACTGGAGTGGGTTGCCATTGCCTTCAGTATTCCTTAAATTTTTAACACTGAAATTTAAATGTTATGTTAAACAATGTTAAATGTTACGCTAAATTGTTATTTAATTTTAATGTTAAAAATTTAAACACACCACTTTATCTTACCACTGCATTTCCACAGTGTCTTACTTTTCCCAAGGAGGTCTGTACATCTCCTATTTATCTCGACAATATATCTATGGAATAGGGAGGCCAAATACTGATTATTTCACACACAGGTGCCCTCTAAGTAAAAGGGCTAAAATGTCTGATAAGGCTGCATGGCCGGTTTGTGGTGCCAAACCACACTCATCTTGTACAAATGTATGTCTCCCAATCTCCAGTGGAGAAATGAACAGTGCTATTAGTGTAACAAACTTCTGAAAACAACACTCCCACTGAACTGAACCGGCCTAACACGGTTCCTAACACAAGATGCTTCGACTCTGGCACCGTCCGGGTCAGAAACGGTAGCTGCTGGACACGTGACAGAGGACTGCAGCGGGAAACAGGCCCCACGAACAGCCTGCATCCAGACCCCACTGTGTGTCCGCAGCCACGAGAGGCAGAGGCCCAGGAACAGTGCCCTGCGGCTGGTTCTCTGGCCTCAAGCCGCCAGCAGCTCCTGCATCTGTGGAGGGAGCCTGATAAACTCTAGTCTCTTACAGTTTTTAAAAATTATGATTCTATACATCTATCCATTTTTGAAAAAGGCTTTCACGATGAAAGCACATGCGTTACGCTACTCTGTTTATACGTCCAGGAAACAAAGGCTGTGCACAGATGCGGCTTGAACAGTAAGTAATGAAGCCTGCTCAGAGAGAGGTCTGGCCTTTGCCCCTGGCCTGCCCTGCTGATAAATGTCTCCTTTTACCTGAGGGTTAACAACCACTTCAGGTAGTCTAACAATAAGATTTACGGTGGAGGCTTCAGGCCATGCGCCACGAACCTTCTGAGGGGCTGGAGACAGAAGGTCAACCTCATCCGTCTGACCAAACTCCAATAAAAACCCTGGCCACTAGGTGAGCTGCCCTGGTTGGCAATACTTCTTGGGTATTGTCAACTGTCATTAACAGAAGTCACCCCCACCTCAGCACCTCAGACTCCAGCGGCGCAGCCAAAGTTCCGCGTGGAACTCCCCTGTGTAGCCCATGCCCTTGGCCGGCTTTAACCTGCATCTGTTCACTGCAGTAAGTCACCACCACGACCACAACAGTTCCCAAGAGCTCTGAGTGCTTCCGGTGAGCTACTGCCCCTGAGGGTGGTTCTGAGGACCCCCAAACTCTGTTGCCAGAATGACAACAGTCTCCCAGTATTCCTTCTTTCTTTTAGTAAAAGAACACCTCTCCTAACCCATCTTAGCAGTGAGCAGGGCTGCAAAGGGGGGCTCCATTTCCTCAGCTCCTTTGAATCAGGAGTGGCCATGTGACTAAGCTCTGGCCAGTGAGACGAGAGCAGAGTAATGAATACTAAACTCTGTGCCATTTTTCCTGAAAAGAAGTTGTTTACTCTTTTTTGGAATGCAGCTTTGAGGTGACCGAGCTTCAACAAACAGAACAAAGACAGGGGATGGCTAAGAAAACAGAAGGAACCTGGGCCCTGAATGACCTAAAACAAGCAGTCGCCCATCAGCTGCGCCCTGCCGCCATCACATGGCAGAGAGCTGTCAATCCTCTGTCACCGCCCACATCACTGTGCTCTAATTCTCGGCCACAACCTTGCACCCCCGTCCCTGGCTACCCTGCACCCTAAGGAATGGACCTACATTTCATTGTTTGGGTATTATGATGCAGAATCAATTATTTCAATAAACTATACAGAAATACAGACAAGCAGTAAGATAAGAGAATTAAAATTTATGGATATACAGGTTTCGCCCCCTTTTTTCAAAAGTTTACTTTGCACCACTTTACTCTTATGAAAAACCTACATCAGTACACGTTTTTGCTAACCAAAAGAAACCCCAAGAGGATTTTCACTTTTACAAAAAAATGGGAAAGCAAAAGCAGCATTTGGCTCACTGTGCAGCAGCCTGTTACCAAGGGAGCGTGCACCCAAGTGCTGCCCGGCTCCTTCTCCAGGAACCACGATCAGTTTCACGGCATCAAGCCCCCATTGTGGTGGACCAAGCCACTGGGTCTCTGAGCATCTCAGTTTATATTTTGCACCCGTTGGCAAGACAGTCCTACAGTAACTGTTTCTTTGCCTTTGGCCATTTCAGCTTAAGAAAGGTTTCACAGGAACACTCTACTCAGCCAGCAGGGGAAATCTGTATTCAAACTGAAAATGGGTAACAGATACCTGTAATGTCCTGTTTGAGGCTGATCTTGCTAAAAGCAAATTTTCTATCTCAAACCATTCAATATAACAAATTTCTCTCTTATCCTCTTGGTTAGTCACAACAATGAAAATATATTTCTCTCCCCCTCACAAACGACTGATCTAACAAAATCAGTCATTTGAAAACAAAGTGTTCTAAAAGAATCACTAATAATTTTCTTCACTGTAATTACAGATTTCCATAGAAGGAAAAGGAAATGAAGACACAGTTGTAATAAAGTACAAAGAACTGCCTCCTCTGGTTTTCAAGGGTGTAGCAACCCTCTACTTGGTGAACTCCAACTGCTCATTCAAGTATCTCCACTAGGAGGTCCCACCTGCTTCTCAAAGTCAGCATGTCCAAAAGTAGGGATCAAGCTACAAAGGAAAAGAATGTTCTGGAGATGATATGAATAAAATCATACCATCAAAAGAGTCAGCAAGGAGTGATTTCACTAAGGAGAAGCTCCAGTCTCACAGGAAAGCCAAACGGATACCTGGAGGAAGTTCAAGGTTGCAGGAAATCAAGGACTCTCAAGGCCACCGCAGAAGGCAGGGACAGAACTCAGCCGGGGAACAAAGGGAGTCCCGCCAGAGAAGAGGGAGGGGCTGTGCCCATCAGAGAAGAGAGCGGCCTGTAGTCCCACGGGAGCTTCGCCAGCAGCTCCTGGAGGGCGTGTGAAAACACACACGCTGGGCCCCCACTGCAAGCTCCTCACTCTGCAGCTAGGTCAGGAGTGGGGCCGGGTACCTGGATTTCCAAAAAGCTCCCGGGGAACGGTGACGCTGCTGGAGTGAGGCACAGGCTTTGAAAAGCACCAGCTTTGCCTACAGTGCACCTAGAGTGGTCACGGGACAGAGACGAGTGCAGCGAAGTTCAGAGGTGCTGAGACAGAGTACACAAGGAGGAAGAATGCCGAGAAGACGCGCACCAGCACAAAGAACTTCACAACAGAGTAAATGCAGCTCAGCAAGAGGCGGTCTGGATTAGATTACCGGTAACAAGATCTTTCCTGTCCTTCGCCTTCCGCACCCTCTCCTCCCAGATTCCAGGCCTGAGCCAACAGTTTACTCCATGTTCACTGAATATTCACGGTAATCTGCAGTTTTCAAGATGAATAAAGTGTAAACCACAATTCAAAATTATCTTTTAGAGAAGAAAGATTTGCACAGACCTGCAATACTGGAGTCAACATTAGTGGCACCGACAGAAAGCAACGGATCCCCAGGAAGACAGCAGTAGGTAGCTCTCTTGTTGGGGACTAGATCCAAGATTTCACCGAAAAGGCGGATCTGAGCTGAGGGCAACGAATAAGATTTTAACAGGCAGAGGGGAATGAAAGAGCGATTTCAAGAAGAAAAAAAAAAAAAAGCTGTTCAAGGCAACATTCTGGGGCTGACACATTGACAGAGCCAGTGACAGATGGACTAACAAGGCAGGTAAGGGAATAAAACAGTAGGCCCTCAAAATCATTGGAAGTCTGAACCTTCCTTTGTGAAAGTGAGGGAAAGAAAAAAGTCGCTCAGTCGTGTCCAACTCTTTGTGACCGCATGAACTGTAGCCCGCCAGGCTCCTCTGTCCATGGGATTCTGCAGGCGAGAATGCTGGAGTGGGCTGCCATTCCCTTCTCCAGGGGATCTTCCTGACCCAGGGATGGAACCCTAGTGTCCTGCACTGGCAGGCAGGTTCTTCACTATCTGAGCCACTGAACCTGTGAGTATCAATGATGGGGGAGGTAATGGCTGTACACAGGGCGAGGTGCCGGCTCCTGAGCCTCCTCTAGACCAAGAGCTCTCGTTTGCCACCCACACAAAGCGTTACAGCTCCCAACTCACAAGGCGGACATGGCGACACACACTAGAAACAAGCGCTTCTGAGTGAGCGCAATTCAAAAGGCAGGCAAACCCGCGCTAGCCTAGCTCTGCCATCAGCTCCAGCTGCACAAACCTCTTCTCTCACAAATCCTCATGTTAATGCAACTGCAAGCGAAAACAGAGTGTTTCAGAAACAGCCACTGCATTGCTTTCTGGCCTCTTTTCTCTTGCTTTGTGACAAGAATTCCCTATGTTAAAAACAGCCACAAACAACTCCACTACTTTCTAGGATGACAAGACATTTTATCAAGCTACCATGTTCATCGTAAGACACTAGAAGTCTTCCTCAAGACAGTTTATTTAGGTTCTATGCCTGCATTAACAGATTCTATTTCTGAGAAACCCTCCAGTGAGCTCCAAGAGGATATAATAACCTTTAAGGGACAATCAGAAATAAGATGTTCTATTGGGCATAAATAATATGCCAAAAAAATAACCTTCAACACTGTAAACCTAGCAACTTCAACTCAAGATCTAAAATTCAAAGTTCCAACTAAGTGGCTACAAGATTTTACAACTCTAACAATACCACCTCCCCTCAGTACAAGAATCCCATGTCATAGATTTAGGTCTCTATTCAGCTAACAATGGACTTTCCTGGTGGCTCAGACGCTAAAGCGTCTGCCTACAATGTGGGAGACCTGGGTTCAGTCCCTGGGTCGGGAAGATCTCCTGGAGAAGGAAATGGTAACCCACTCCAGTATTCTTGCCTGGAAAATACCATGGATGGAGGAGCCTGGTAGGCTACAGTCCATGGGGTCGCAAAGAGTCGGACACGACTGAGTGATTTCACTTTCACTTTCAGCTAACAATAGTAATAACCTAAGTTCAAAATTACAAATTCAAAAAGAAACCAAGAGTAAACTTTTTAGAGTCAAAATTACTGTGCTTTTAAAATACCAAAAGGCATGCAGTTTATAACCCTACCTACAACACAATTTATATAAATAAAGTATTTATCTCAAATAAACCCAGGTTTCAAATGTCATTATTTCCATAAGAGAAAATGCTATTTTTCAACAGAAGGCAATCTTTCTACATACATAAATATATTCAAATGCAGCCTACTCTAATTTTTAGTATACTGGAGATCTCCCAGTTAACTACTGCAGAGCTGTATAGACACTGAACTCTTAACAGCAGTGCATCTGTCCGCACTTCTTTAGCTACTGTTCTTTAAGAAAGATCTGGCTGGCCTTTGTCCCAGGTTCCTGGGAGAGTGACTCTAAACCCTGGAATTTCACAACTGACAGCAGTCTCTTTGTTACCTACAGTGGACCTCCAGGACCACGTCTTTTATATAAACAGGTGACTCCCAGGTGGCCCCTTATTCCAAGATGGGGAGGCCATGCCGGAAAGGCCAACCAAGTGATTAGAGGCTTGGCTCTGAGCCACATGCCATCAGCCTGACCTCCTGGAAGAAGAGGGGTCTGTAGATGAAATTCGACCTTGTGGTCCATGATTCAATCAATCATGCCAACGTAATAAAATCCCAATAAAACCTCTGGACTCTGAGATGCAGGTAAGCTTCCCTGGTAATCACAAATGGACGGGGTAGGATGAGTCCTGAGGACACGGAGGAAGCACTGGGTCTGGGACCCTCTCAGACCTCTCTCCACGTCTCATTTCATTTGGCAGATCCTGGTTTGTATCCTTTATAATAAAATGTTAATTCTAAGTACAGCACCTTCCTGAGTGCTGTGAGTCATTCTAACAAATGATTAAATCTGAGGGGGCAATGGGAACTCCCAAATATGGGGCCAGGTGGTCACAAGTGCAGGGGATCTGCAAGCCCCAAAGCCTGCAGCTGGCATCTGAAAAAAGGGAAACTGATGCCCTTAACCTGTGGCGCCAGGTTGGCTGGCCCAGCGCTGGGCTGTTAAGAGCCAAAATCACACAGTGCATATAAAACAGGACATACAGCCCTGCCCCTTATCTCAGGACTTAACAGAGGCTAAATGAGAAAAAGTCAAATGAAAGCACTTTTTAAGGCTTGTGCTTAGTCGCTTAGTCGTGTCCAACTCTTTGTGACCCCTTGGACTGTAACCCACCAGGCTCCTCTTTTCATGGGGATTCTCCAGGATAGAATACTGGAGTGGGTTGCCAGGCTCCTCCAGGGGATCATCCCAACCCAGGGATCAAACTCAGGTCTTCCGTCTTGAGCCACTAGGGAGCCCTTTTAAGGATTAAAACATTACAAAAAGGGACTTTTTTGGCTACATGCTCAAAAATATTAAAGAAGAAATTATTAAAATATTTTTTAAATTCATGATTATTCAGCTTAAATTTATGAAAGGCTTAAAATATCAATAAACAGCCAGTAAATCATACAGAAATAAAGTTTACTATAAAACTGAGAAATTCAATGAAAAGCATTTTAAATCTCAAGTGTAGAAATCATGGAGTTTCAGTTCAGTTCAGTCGCTCAGTCGTGTCCGACTCTTTGCGACCCCCATGAATTGCAGCACGCCAGGCTTCTGAATGTTGAGCTTTAAGCCAACCTTTTCACTCTCCTCTTTCACTTTCATCAAGAGGCTTTTTAGTTCTTCTTCACTTTCTGCCATAAGGGTGGTATCATCTGCATATCTGAGCTTATTGATATTTCTCCAGGCAGTCTTGATTCCAGCTTGTGCTTCTTCTAGCCCAGCGTTTCTCATGATGTACTCTGCATATAAATTAAATAAGCAGGGTGACAATATACAGCCTTGACATACTCCTTTTCCTATTTGGAACCAGTCTGTTGTTCCATGAGGGAGTTTAGAAAATGTGAAATTCAGCTATTATATTCTGATTAAACCTCCCAAGAGCTCATTTTAGCCTTGATTGAGGCTAAATAATTGAGAATAAGCAACATTTTGCCTACTCATATACTGGGCTCAAGCAAAAACTATTTACATCATAACCATCTTTATGCCCATGCCCAACTAATATTTTAATTTAAGGATAAGACCACATTGGTCTTTAAAAAGTTTCTCAAACCATCCCAGATGCATATGGCAGAATATGCTATTCAACTCTACCCTCTTGAACCTAAGATACTAAGCATACAGTGGTCTTTCTCTCGGTGATGAAGGGGGAAATTTAGAGTACCAGAGAAAAAATGCCTTTAGAGTTTAAATACACACAAAAAAAAATCCCAACAAAACCCTAGATTTAATTCTATTTCTCCTCTCAATCATCAAATAACTCTCTGGGTCTCATTTTTTCTCCAGGAAAATACAGGGCCATGGCCTACAGAACCGTCAGGGTTCATTCTAGCATTGGCGTTCTCAATCTACTTAAGTGTTGACAAGTCAGCAATTTAGAATTTAGATACTCTTCAAATTTTAAAAATGCCACAAGGTGATGTCAAAAATCATTAAAGCTTACCATGGTGTAAAAACGTTCTATACCAATGTATCCCGCCTTACTAAAAACAAAAATAACAAAGGTCTGCACCCCAATCAACAGAAACACATGTATTTACCTGCCACCTGAAAATCTATTTTAGCCTTAAGCAATTTTAAAGCTAGTCATGTTTTCCTAAATCTGATGCTTCACATCTACAACATGCAAAGCCTTTTCAAACTAACTACAGAACTGACCTACCGGGACACACATGATGCTTTGACGTATTTTTAATGAGTTAATAATTCTGCATATCGTCACCCTGTTAAAATGCTTCACACTTATAAAACACAGACATTTAAGTATAGTGCAGATGGTCCCTAACTTAGAATGCTTTCGTTTACAATTTTTCGACTTTATGGTGATGCTGACACACATTCAACAGAAGCCACACACACATTCAACAGAGGCCCTTCTGACCTCTCCTGGAGCCACAGACACCAGTGGGATACTCTCTGGTGATGCTGGGTGGGGCTCCACATTTCCCAACTGGCCACCCGGTCCTGAGGATGGACCACCAACACACTCACAACCATTCTTTTTTTCACTTTCAGTATAGTACTGAGGCTTCCCAAGTGGCTCAGTGGTAAAGAATCCACCTGCCAATGCAGGAAATGCAAGAGACACAGGTTTAATCCCTGGGTCAGGAAGATCCTCTGGAGGGAATGACAACCCGCTCCAGTATTCCTGCCTGGAGAATTCCAGGGACAGAGGAGCCTGGAGGTTGTAAAGTGCATACAGTACATGGGGCTGCAAAGAGACAGACATGACTGAGTACGCTATAAGCTCTACCTAAGAACCAAACACATTTTTCCAGTGTGGAACCCATCATGAAAGAAGGCAGAAATTGAACACACTAAAGATGGTGAAACATCTCCTCTTTCCCAACTACAAGACTTGTACTTCAACTGGATCTCAAGGATTTTCCTGTCTTCAGCCTCCAGTAAGTCCTTTCATCACCACAATCACATCTCCAGCTGAACTTCAAAGGAAAAGATATAAAAGCCACTCCAGTGGATGACTGTTGAGATAATCACTCTTAGCATCTTCTACAGATCTAAGAATAAAGCTGACTTACACCTAAAGACCAAATACTCATCACTTTTTCTCAGGAGTTTATTTTTTAAATCCGTTCTAGAGATCCACAAAATGTATTTATTTTAAAAGGGAGTTCCATAAATATAACTTTAGTAGCCAGAAAAATTCAGCAAAATAAAGATAAAACTGGATGAACTGCATTTTTATCTCATGCAAAAACACAAAAGTCCTAAGTGAACACTCAAAGCTAATTTCAAGTATTGGCTATCAAAACTGTGAAACAGCCCATTCTAAGCACTTTATATATATTAACTTGATTATTTCTTACCATAATCCTATAAAGTAGGTATTACTGTCCCATCTAACAGGGAAGGCAAACTAAGGCACCAAAAGATCTTCACTTGCCCAAAGCCACACAATCAGTAAATGGAGGACCCAGGCTGTCTGACTCCAGAACTAATGTTTACATCAACTATATACCACTCATTCACTTAACAGATTTAACTGAGAGCCTACTGTGTGCCAAGCACCCTTCTAAGCATGGGGGACAGAGCCACGAACAAGTCAGACAAGGCCTCTGCCCTCCAGTGGAGAAGAGGTCTTGGAACAAACAAGTTTTATGGGGGAAATGGATACATGAAGAGCGTTATCTTACCTCCTAATACATGCCAGGAAGAGAAAACAAACAAAATGAATCGAAAGTGACAGACAGAGGGGCTGGCTCCATCTTAGGGGTAAGAGATGGGATCATTCTGATGTGATGATATCTAAGCAGCAAACGGAAGACATCTGTCAAGGCAAGATCACCACCAGGAGGAAGGGGCAGGCCGACTATCCCTAAGACAGGAACAGCGTGATTTGTTCAAGAAACGGCAAAAAGTTCTGATTCCATTCTAAGGGTGACAGGAAGCTTTTTGGAGGATTCTGATCAAGAAGAGTGACAGTGCAATTTATGTTTTTAAAAAGACCACCACTCTGTTGCTTTGGGATCAGTCAGTAAGACCAAGAGAGACAGGGTCACGGGGGAAGGCACGGTCACAACCGTCTGAGATGCCTCAACTAGGACAAGGATCCATGTATTAATTACCAGTAGACACTAAAAGAACAGCATGCAAGCTAACTGTCCCTGAAAAAGACTCTAAAATATTCCTCCTTCCTCATCCCCCATTCCTGACTTGATTTTGAAAAAAAATCAGTTTTTTAAAATATCCATGTTAATGCTTTAGTGGGTAGTGTTATAGGAGGAAAAAAAGGTTAAAAAGTATTTCTTTCACTTACAAACATACTCTTATGATTTATCATATGCCACACACACCCATACATTCTTGAGAAGCAGAAAGCTTTACTGCTCTTTAGTTCAGGGCTTGTTCATTTACTTGGAGACAAGAAGTGGTAGCTCTTCTGATGAGCTTTCTTCTCACACTTTGTCTCAGCACATCCCAGCTCATACTATTAACAGGTTGTGGACTGCAATAAAGTACACCAAAGGGAATAACATGTATTTAGGGAGCACCACTATGTTCCAGGGACTCACTAGATGCCCTACATTTAAGAACTCATTTAATCCTCAGATACCCAAGGTACGAAGTGAAGTCTTCATTACACAAATGAGAGGAAAAAAAACTCAGAGAAATCAGTAACTTAAATCGTACACGATAATAACAGGCAGAGCCAGGATTTAAGCCTACATCTAACTCTGAAATTCTTGTCTTTGTACTACAGCAGCTATCAAAGACAGGACTAGAAAATATATATTACATGTACTCTTTCTAGCTTATTACTGACTACTTTGTTGTTGGTGGGTCTGGGTTTCTTTTATGAAGAATCTTGAGTTTTCAAGTTGGGAGTGCAGAAGATGAAGTGATCTTACATTTTCAAATACATTACTTTGAAAAACTATTTTCTGCTTGAGATTCCAAAGAAATTAATCATAAAGATTCCCACCTTAAAAAAAAAATCTTAAATATCAATCGTTTACCATGAAGTAGGAGTAATGTTCTCTGAAAGTCTGGTACAGATTCTGTCCTCAAAAGACCTACAGATAAAGACAGGATGCAAATAAAAAGAAAATCATCAATAATATCTGAGAAGAGGCAAACAGCCTAAGGAGTGAATGAAGAGCCTTCTAGATCAGGGAAGGATTGCTGGAAAGAGAGGGACTCTAGGTGAGCTTCCCTGGAGAAGGGAATGGCAACCCACTCCAGTGTTCTTGCCTGGAGAATTCCATGGACAGAGGAGCCTAGCAGGCTACAGTCCATGGGGTCGCCAAGAGTCGGACACGACTGAGCCAGTCCCACAGGTGAGCTTCCCAGAGTCTAGGAAGTACAGCGAGGGGGAAAGACTCTAGAAGCATCTGCTCCGGCTAAGACGAGCCTATGTGCAAAAGCAGAGATGGAAGTTTGGAAAGCAGGGAGACGTCCCCAAGGTTACCTACGTTCCACACTAAAGAGGAAAAGGCTAATTCTCGCAGACTATAGTGGACAGGCTAGGCAGACAGACAGAATTAAGAATCAGAATTACATAAAGTCCTTACCAGCTAGTTACAAGCTCTTTTAGGGTACGTGCTAGTCTAGTTAGTCTCATTTAAATGATACCATCTCTACGCTGGACGTGACCTGAAAAGATGCGGAAGGCAGAAATAGTAGACTCAACACCTGCAATCTTTTTTTTTTTAATCACAGGAGG
>SJYT01073459.1:149191-164979 GCA_006410635.1 Cephalophus harveyi | reverse complement strand
TGGGGGGGGGGGGGGGTGTCAACTAAGGAGTGATACACTAACATAATTCTTTCCCAACTGAGTTTCGGCAGTAAGAGCAGGGCAACATGTAGGGAAATGCCCCTCTCCGTCCACTCAAGTGCTGAATCATTTCACAAGGCGTGCAGTGGGCGAGGGGCGCTTGTCAGGACAGTTGGGGACAGGTGCCCGCGTATTAAGGCAACAGATAAGTAACCAGGAAAAACAAGTGAGTAAAAACTGCCTTCGGAGAGTCCGACGCCGATTCCCGGGTCCCGCGGGGCGGAGGGGAGACGCCACGGCGGGAGGCCGTACCCCCTGTCCCCACACGACGCCCCTCCGCCCTGCCGCCGCGCTCCCAGGCCCCGCCCCGCCCCGCCCGCGGCTGCTTGCGCTCCGCCCCGCGCGGCGCCCGCGCCCGCGTGGAGCCCTGCCCCGGGCGATGGCGAACGGCGGGCGCCGAGCCCCTGCCCTTCCCGGCCGGCCCGCAGCGGGCCGCGCCTCCGTGGCACCTGACCATCTCGCTCGCGGGGGCGGAGAGGAGCGCGGCGCGGGTCCGCCTTCCGCATCGCGCCGCCAGCCTTGCACCCCGAGCCCGGCGCGCCTCCCGCTTGGGTAGCGGAGCCGTCCAGGCCTCCGGGGGGCCCCGCCCGGCTCTGCGCTCCCGGGTCTGGGAGGGCACAAGTACAGGGACTGACCATGCTGGAAACCCTGGAAGATCCGTAAAACGCCGGGGTCCCCCGCCACGAGCCGTTGGCTCACAGTGACATCTAGTGACGGAAGGGACACTCGCGAACTGACACTTTGCTGTGTCAGGGGGCGACCGGGAATCAGGGCCCACGGAGGTTATTGGGAACGAACGCTGCGCTGCCGGGGGGTGAGCGTTGTCAGCTCCCTTGGGGGCTCGAACACTGGTCCCTACGCAACCAGGCTCGCCCTGTATTGCACCTGGATCTTTGTAAACAAACCTGTGGCAGGTGGCACATCCCACATGCAGCACTGGGGTTACACGTGAAAGCAATTTGATACTACTGTCCAAAAAATAATCATATATTATGTATGTCTAAATACAATTATAATTGAGGACCTTCTGGCAAAAGACAAGTTGTTGCATAAGGACCATTTTCCCTCTCTTGGCAATTTTGGTTTGCCAGGAGATCATCCCATATCTCCATTACAATAGTCTTTATTGTTGAAACGCACAAGCATGAAGCGAACCTCCCAGCAAAGACTCAACACTGTCCATTTATTCCCTTACCTGAAAGACTTGAAGAGTTTGCAAGTGCTTAGGAAACAATTAGTACACTTTTCGAAACTGATTTTGCAGAGCAGAGACTTGTTTACTGGTGATTCAGCCCACTGGAGTGGGTTGCCATTGCCTTCTCCAGTATTCAACTTGTTTCTTTTTTCCAGTCCCTTTTTTCTTTTGCTGCTTTATAGCGGAGGAGCCTGGTAGGCTGCAGTCCATGGGGTCGCTAAGAATCAGACACTTCACTTTCACTTTTCACTTTCATGCATTGAAGAAGGAACTGGCAACCCACTCCAGTGTTCTTGTCTGGAGAATCCCAGGGACGGGGGAGCCTGGTGGGCTGTCGTCTATGGGGTCGCACAGAGTCGGACACGACTGAAGTGACTTAGCAGCAGGAGCAGCAGCAGCAGACTTCTATAAATGCACTTCAACTTGAGTATTCTTGTCTAACCGTGCTGAAAATGTTCTTCTGAGATGTCATAATTTAATACAAATGGCATCGTTTCAACAGGACCACAAACGTACTGGCAGCAACATCAGGGTATCACCTCATGAGATGCCACAGAAAAGCAGTGGCAGCCCCTTATTTTTTTTTTAATGTAAATCTATAAATGTCAGTATTCTATTAACATGAAATGGTAAAACTCGGTTTTCAAATTGAAAAATGACCTGTGAACTCTACAGGAAAAATACTCTTATATTTCCATTTTCTTTCCCACTCTCTCCTATCCAAGCCAAAGATTTTTTTCCCCTCTATTTTCTCAAGAAAGAAACACAGACATTGAGATAACTGACCTCAGCAACACCTTTATAGAATATAGTAAAATGGTATTAGCTGCATTTTAGTGCAAACTGGTAGGCAGTCTCCAATAACAAGGTAGAAAAATCAGTGTGCTCTCTAGATAAAGCAGGCTAAAAAGAGAGATAAAGAATAGATAAATGTATGTTTTATACCTACACATTTTGTATGCAGATATACACAAACCACAGAATCCTTTGGTACAATTTTGCCAAAGTTTTCTTTTGCCCATTCTAGAATATTCTGTTATGTTATAATATTCCAATAATATATTACACAGTGCCTAAAGACCCTTCTATTTCAGTTTTATCCAGTCACCTACACTCATTCATTCATTTATTTACTTCCATTAATTCTCATGAGGACTATCTTTCCCAGTCTAAGGAGAGCTGGCCTCACCTTTGGGTAAAACAGCTGAAAAGGCCACTCAGGACTCTCTTACATAGGGGAGCCCTTTGGGGGCACTGCACCTTACTCCTCTTTTCTGAACTTATTAAAAATCATTTTTTAAAAGTCTAACATTAATGCCATCTCAAGATCCTATGAAAGTGCAGACCCCTGACACCTGTAGGGACAGCCCTGGATAAGGACATGACCCTGCTATCTTTTCACCTCCATATCCAGCAGTAAACTCTTCTTGGAAACATCTAGTCTTCTCACATTCCTCTAGTTTTCTCACATGCCAAAAACAGAAAATAAATACATGGAACCATTAAAAAACAAAGATCTGTACTCAAGTCCCTTGGGTGAAATACACACTGTAACTCATGTATTGCTCTTAGGAAAGAGTGATCTTGCTAATTGTTATAAGGCAGTATATGCTTTTATGTTATAAGGCAATTTATGCCAAAAGACAAAATAATAAGAAGGAGCACAAGCCCACAGAAATTTTGAGAGGAAAATGGAAGCAGAATTGGCTTACCAAGACTTAATTCTTCTAAACACAGTACCTGTTTTTACAGAGTAAAGACACACCATGGGCAGATACATATAATATCAGCCCTCCTGAAGGGCAGAATTCTGTCTGTAACTGGGCTTCCCAGGTGGCGCCAGTAGTAAAGAACCCATCTGCCAATGTAGGAGACTCAAGAGATGCAAATTCGGTCCCCGGGTCAGGAAGATCCCCTGGAGGAGGAAATGGCAATCCACTCCAATATTCTTGCCTGGAAAAGTCCATGGACAGAGGAGCCTGGCGGGCTAGGGTCCATGGGGTCGCAGAGTCAGGCACGACTTAGCGCACACAGTGCCATCTGTAACTGACTGAATCCATCAGATTTGGAACTGTGGGAACAGCGGCCTGACTGTACCACGTTGTGTTATATAAGGGGCTTGAGCCCCTGGGGATGTTGATATCTGAGGGGTTCTGGAATAAATCTAATATACTTAAATAACATAGTTCACAAAATTCTAGATGATTCAATAATTACTTACGATGAGCATTCTGAATGCCAGTCACCGTTGTGTGAATAGTGAACGTAACGCATGTCCTGCCCTTGAAAAGTTCCCAGTGTAGCAAGGGAAACAAATAAACACCACATACTTGCCGTATAGGCTCAGAGCTGCTGCCAGAGAGTAGTCCATGAAGCACATAGGAAGGATGTCTGGGAGGTTTCCTAGAGAGAATGACATCCCAGGAAGGATTGAGAGACAAGTGCGATACTACTGCCCATGGAGGGAGCAACACGTGTAAAGGCAGAGAAGGGAGGGAGAACAAAGAACATTCCAGAAACTGCCAAGTGTGAAGTACAGAGGGGCATGGATGCAAGTGGGTGTGTGCTGAAAAAGGAGGCTGGAGAGGCAAGCAGCGGTCAGGGCAGGTTAGGGCCCCATATGACTGGGTTTTGACTCTTATCCTAAAGGCTTTAAGGGATAGTGTGGCTTTAGAAAGTCACTTTGTTTGCTGCATGGAAAATAGGTTTGGGAGGCAGTCAGGAGGACTTGTAATAGCCTAGGTGTTCAGGTGCAGGCTTCAAGGAGGCAGGGGGTTGCATCTGGCCTGGCTAGGGATTTTGCAAAGCAAGTAAAATGAAGAAAAGGGCAAATGCAAATCAAAACTACAATGAGGTACCACCTCACACGGGTCAGAATGGCCATCATAAAAAATCTACAAACAGTAAATTCTGGAGAGGGTGTGGAGAAAAGGGAACCCTCCTACACTGTTGGTGGGAATGTAAATTGGTGCAGCCACTATGGAGAACAGTATGGAGGTTCCTTAAAAAACTAAAAATAGAGCTATGATATGATGGAGCAATCCCATTCCTGGGCATATACCTGGAGAAAACCTTAATTTCAAAAGATACATGCACCCCAATATTCATGGCAGCACTATTTACAATAGCCAGGACATGGAAACAAAGGGATGGATAAAGAAGATGTGGTACATATATACAGTGGAATATGACTCAGCCATAAAAAGAACAAAATAATCCTACTGCAGCACCATGGATGGACCTAGAGATTGTCACACTTCAGTTCAGTCGCTCAGTCGTGTCCGACTCTTTGCGACCCCATGAATCGCAGCACGCCAGGCCTCCCTGTCCATCACCAACTCCCGGAGTTCACCCAAACTCACGTGCATTGAGTCAGTGATGCCATCCAGCCATCTCATCCTCTGTCGTCCCCTTCTCCTCCTGCCCCCAATCCCTCCCAGCATCAGGGTCTTTTCCAATGAGTCAACTCTTCGCATCAGCCTCAGCATCAGTCCTTCCAATGAACACCCAGGACCAACCAGTCCATCCTAAAGGAGACCAGTCCTGGGTGTTCATTGTCACACTTAAGTCGGAGAAAGATTAAAACCACATGTTATCACTGGTATGTGGAGTTTAAAACAATGATACGATTCACAGACAAAAAACAAACTTATGGTTACCAAAGAAGGAAGGCAAGGGAGGGATAAATTAGGAGGCTGGAATTAACAGATACACATTACTATATATAAAATAGATAACCAACAAGGACGTACTGTATAGCACCGGAAGCTTTACTCAATATCTTGTAACAACCTATAATGATTAACATATGATATTGCTTATATGTGGAATCTACAAAAAAAGATACAAATGAACTTATTTACAAAACAGAAACAGACTCACAGACATAGAAAGCAATCCTCTGGTTATCACAGGGTAAAAGGTGGGGAAGGATGACTTAGGAATTTGGGACTAACAGATACACACCACTATATATAAAATAGACACATGAGAAAGTCCTACTGTGTGGCACAAGAAAAGATATTCAATATCTTATAGCAATCTTTAATAGAAAATAAATTGAAAAAGAATATTTAGATATAACTGAATCACTTTGCTGTACATGTGAAACTAACACAACATTGTAAATCAACTGTACTTCAATTTTAAAAAAAAATCTCTTTATGGCCATTTTTTGTGAGATTTGGAAGAAATAATGTGTGCTCAAACCAGAAAGTCACATTGAATTATCTTTTAAATTAATGAATGATTATTTTCCTGGTTTGCTTAGGTCAGTTGTTCCTTCCTGATGTTTGTATCAGATGTTTCAGAGCCTGTGTTTTCTACCTGAGATCGATCAATAATCTGAGTGATAGATTTTCTTCCTGCTTTCTTCCTTTCCCTTTCTCTAAATCTCCTTGTGCACGAAGCAATGTATTTTATTTATGAATTGCCTGGGAATACTACCACTGGATATCAGCCAGGAAAAAAAAAAAGCATGTAAAGAATCTGACTGCAATGCAGGAGCTGCAGGAGACTTGGGTTCAATCCCTGGGATGGGAAGATCCCCTGAAGGATGCAATGGCAACCCACTCCAGTATTCTTGACTACAGAATCCCATGGACAAAGAAGCCTGGCAGGCTACAGTCCAGGGGGTCACAGAGAGTCGGACACAACTGAGCAACTGAACTGACAACATTTAAAACTACAAGGAGTGTTTCCTTAGACAATGTGTGTGAGTGTGTGTGGGTCTTTGTGCATGTTTGAAATTGAGGGTGTGCCCTTATGAACATTTATGCTCAGGTTAGAGTTACAAAGAACCATGCAAATGTAATTGTACCCCACCTCCATTTATCTTGGGCCCCGGCTAGGGAGTTTGGAATCAGAACAGAGAACGGGTATCCCCAGGTGGCACACAGCCTCTGGGGAATTTCTGGGCTGGGTGCCAGGAAGCCTCTTGTGGATTCCCAGAGCAGATTCCCAGAGCAGATTCCCAGAGCAAAGCAGCTGCAGTGGACAAAACTCCTCCTGGGCTCCCTCTCGGGGCTTTTCCAGGCCTTGTCAGCCCCGGCTCTGTGATAGGCCTGTGTCCTTGAAGCTGATTTCTCTGTCAAGTGTGAGTTGACTCAAATCGGTTTCAATAAACCTAGCAGCCAAGGTTACTAAGGGCTTCTCTGGTGGCTCAGACATCTGCCTGCAATGCAGGAGACCCAGGTTCGATCCCTGAGTTGGGAAGATCCCCGGAGAGGGAATGACAATCCACTCCAGTATTCTTGCCTGGAGAATCCCATGGACAGAGGAGCCTGGTGGGCTGTAGTCCGTGGGTCACAAAGAGTCAGATACAACTGAGAGACTAACACTTTCACTTTCAAGGGTACTAAGATTAAAATCTGTGTTTCACTCATCTGAAAGGTTGATCAGACTGTCTTTGGAAAGTAAAGCATTTCTCCCTACTAACATCACAAAGAACCAAGGTCAGGGCTTAGACCAACAGCTCTCAGCTCAATTTTCCTGGGGACCAACAAATTCCCATGATTTTGGACTTCAGCAGAACTTGATCTCAGGGACTCGCTATGCGCCACCATATGGAGAAAACAACATAAGCACACAGGCTAATTGATCAGCCCTCCCCTTTCACTAGAACAGTAAGCAAACCCAAGGGACATTCCAAACTGCCATGAGTCTTGGACTTAGTGGGAGAGGATGAGAAATGTACTCAATTAGCAAGAGAGGTGGGAAGATCACATCTTTGGAGGAAAAGTAAGTGCACTTCCCCAAAGTGACTGTCCTAAATGATGCCGTATATCTTGTTTTTAGACTGTCCTAGATGAAGTTTTTCTTAGGGTCTGTCTGTAACCGGAATCTATCACATTAGGAAAGCCCAAAGGGAAAATACAACTGAAGTTATGTACCATATCGGCAGGAAAGCTGAAAATAAAGCACGGGGATTTCCACTGCCCACTCTGTCAACAATGAGTCCAGGGACCTGCAGGGACCTTGAAGGATGGAGTCTGCTTCTGAACTTTATTGAATGATTTCCCCTTTGTAGGTGTTAAATACTGGAGGAAAAACGATTAATCCACAAGTTGTGAAAATGATGACTTAGGCCGATGCTATTCAAACATAGATGCCACTTTAAATGGAGACTTGGTTCTGTTATAGAAACATCACTAGACCAGGTGATAGGGACCAGGTGTCTGGTTCTGACACCAGCACCAACGAGCCACTTAATTTTGGACAAATAGTTTAGCTTCTCCAAACCTCAAATTCCTAGTCTGTTCAATGAGTAGACTGTGATAAATGATGTTTTCCCTAGTTCTAACACCCTGTGAAAACCCTAATATTTTAAAAAGTTTTATTTTATATTGGAGTATAGTTGACTGTGTCAGTTTCAGATGTACAGCAAAGTGATTCAGTTATATATATACATTTATCCATTTTTTTCAGATTCTTTTCCTATATAGGTTAGTATAGAGTATTGAGTATAGTTCCCTATGCTGTACAGTAGGTCCTTGTTGGTTATCTATTTTAGATATAGTAGCGTGTATATGTCAATCCCAACTCCCAGTTTCTCCCTCCAGTCTTCCTCCTTTGGTAACCATAAATTTGGAAAACATTCATTTTAAAGTTTTAAAAACTGAAAAAAGTGAATTGGAGTGATGGTTGTATTATGCAGTCCAAAATATTCAAAAGAATGCAATTCATTGAATGTGATTTTTAAAAGCTAAAATGGTTAAGAAATATATTCAATTAAGGATACAAAGAACAACAGAGAGGCTTTTGCTTCTCTCTTTTTTTTTTTTAAGGACAAGAGGAAGTCAGAATAGAGATAAAGGGATTATAAAAGAAAAGCAGAATTCATCATTATACGAATTTAATCAGAGAAAGATTTTTAAAAAACTAAGAGGCTCAATATTGCAAGTGGCATTCATAATCATTGGCTTTTAAGCCACATATATGAGACATCAAATGTTTTTGCATGCGGGGAAGAGCGTCTCAGAGTACAAAAGAAATAAGTTTTTAAAAAGACAATTTCATGACTCACAGAGGGAGAGTGAAGAATAGCCAAAATCGCCAAAATCTGGGAACAACAGCTGATGTTCAGGAGGAGACTGAGCGAAAGGGCATTGGCAGAAGTGATTATTAACAGGCAGAGTGCACTTCAGCCAGGCAAAGCGCCAATCTCAGACAGTATTGTCTCAAAGGTGTCCAGCAAAGAAACAGAGACATAGATAAAAGTTGAAAACAAAATCCAACCAATGTGAAGATTCTAGAGTAGAAAGAAGCACAGTTACCTTGAAGGAAAAACAACAAAAAAACAACTGAAAGACAAAGTCACAACAGACAATAGTTTGCGTGCGTGCATGCTAAGTCGCTTCAGTCGTGTCCGACTGTGCAACTCTATGGACTGTAGCCCACCAGGCTCCTCTGTCCATGGGGATTCTCCAAGAATACTGGAGTGGGCTGCCATGCCCTCTTCTAGAGGATCTTCCCAACACAGGGATCAAACCCACTTCTCTTACGTCTCCTGCATTGGCAGGCGGGTTCTTTACCACTAGTGCCACCTGGGAAGCCCAGACAATAGTTTAAGTGAAAGTGAAGTCGCTCAGTCATGTCCGACTCTTTGTGACCCCATGGACTGTAGCCCACCAGGCTCCTCCGTCCATGGGATTCTCCAGGCAAGAATACTGGAGTGGGTTGCCATTTCCTTCTCCAGGGGATCTTCCCAACCCAGGGATCGAACCCAGGTCTCCTGCATTGCAGGCAGGCACTTTATTCTCTGAGCCACCAGGGAAGCCCCCAGACAATAGTTTAGGCAAATGCAAAATCTACTGTGGGAAAATGGCCAAGAAGAAAGCTATGGAGGGACTTCCCTGGTGGTCCAATGGCTGAGACTCCAAGCTCCCAATGCAGGGGTCATGGGTTTGATTCCTGGTCAGGGAACTAGATCCCACAAGCTGTAGCTAAAGATCTGGCATGCCCCAACTAAGAGTTCTCATGCTGCAACTGAAGATCCTACGTGTTGCAACAAAGACCCAGAACAGGCAAACCAATGAACTAATTAAAAGAAAGCTATGGAAAAGCAACTTGATTTTTGAAAAGCAACATTTTGTCTCATTTTCAGACACGAGCTTAACCATCTATCACCAAACTTTGGGCATTTCTGGAGGTTACTTCTGTAATGATGAAGTAAAGCTGAGGGTTGGCTCTGTGCACAGTGATTTTTAGTAGGCAGTGTTTGAAATCCTGCAGGGGAGATCATTTCAAATGCTGAGCCAGAGAATAGCAAGTTGCCCCCCTTATGAGCCAGGAAGAGGTAGGAGGATGGCTCATCAGTGTCCTGGAGCTAGAACACCACTGCTCAGAGAGCCCAGATCCCCAGAAGGAAATGGAAAGGGCAGCAGGAAAGAAGAAATGGGCAGGGAAAGGGGCTCCAGGGGTGACCAGCATCTGTGCAGTTTTCCGCTCTGCAGTGGAAGTCTTCTCTTGGCCTCCAGGTCACTGGCCTGCTTCCTCAGCAGCGTCACTTTGGGGCACTCTCTCCTTCACCCACCACTCTGCAATCAAACTTTGTGCCTTTCCTCAACTCTGCCTCTGGCTCTTCCCCCTTATCTGTCCCTCTGTCCAAAACACTCCTTCCAAGCTCCCTGTGTGACCAGCTCCTGCCTCCCATTCAGGTCCCAGTTCATCACTCATCTTGGCAGAGTGACCTTCCCAATGACCAGCCTGCCCAAGGTGTTGCCACCACGCTTTCTGTCCACGTTCCATCACATCCCCGGCTCTGTTGTCCATCTCCTTTCTTATTTCGTGCCCGAATGGTCTCCATCTCACTGCCCTCACTGGAGTATGAGCTCTCTGAGAAGAGAGATTTGGTTGTCTTGATCAGCACTGTGTCCTGTAGGCATTGGTTGCCTGGATAAAAGAATGATAATTACTCAGTTCCCACCAGCTTTTCTTCCAAGCATCCCTTGTCTCTTCGTCTTTATTCCAATGACTGTAGTTTTAGCTCATTCCTTTCCTTTTAGACTCACATAGTTGCTTCCTAAAAAAAATCACCCTGCCCTTTTCTCTGGCCCCTCCCACATGTTAGTTTCAGATGAATCTCCCTAAGATATCATCTTTGTTATGACTCTTCCTATGATGAATTTGTCAATACTTGCCAGCCAAAGAGCACTGGGGACATACCTGTAGTTAGCAATCTAGTTTATTACTCACTGGGCTTCTCTGGTGGCTCAGTGGTAAAGAATTTGTCTGTTGATGCAGGAAATGCGGGTTTGATCCCTGGGTTGGGAAGATCCCCTGGAAAAGGAAATGGTGACCCACTCCAATATTCTTGCCTAGGAAATTCCTTGGACAGAGGAGCCTGGCAGGCTACAGTGTGTGGGATCATAAAGAGTCAGACACTATTTAGCAACTAAACAACTACAACAACGGTTATCACTAGCAATGGAGGACACACAGTATGTGTGTGTGTGTTGGGGGGACTCTCTCAGGCAGAGTGAGAGGAAGAATCTACTGTAAAATTTGTCTTTGGGTGGGTGATTTGGAAGCAGGTTTAAGGAAGTGGAGGTACACTCTAGATTGGATGTCAGAAAGCAGGGGTAATTCTATGATTGCTTGTCTTAATAACTCTTACCTGTGGGGAGAGAAGATCAGAAGGAAGACAAAGTTGTAATTAGTTGAGACAGGAGCTGTTTGGTAGTTTTGAGTGGCAGAGTGACCTTGGTTTTCCCATACTTAAGCAAAACTATGAAGTGACTTTGCTAGGTCTCATTTCATCCAGGTCTCAGAGTGACCTTGTCTGAGAATGGGAAGCTGTGAGATTGTTTCTTTCTACTAGGAGACTTACACACCTCGCTGTGACAGGCCAGTTTCACAGGCTGCTCTATTTTTTTTTTTTTTTCCTTTTTTTCTTTCTCATTCACTTTGGTCAAGGGCAGATGAAGTCAGGCCATGAGACATCAATCATGATATCCAGATTGCTACTGTTGCCAGGTTTTTGTTGATTATGATCAGAAAAGTGTCCTTTGAATGTAGTCTGTGGTTAATCGAAGGTTAATCTTTCCTTCTTCTATTGTAGGAGGAGTTGTTGAAATTCTTATGTGACAGTGGCTTTGCAGAAGCTTTTAAGACTCTGGACAGGCTACATCAGCCAACTGCAACACAGACAATTATCAGAAGTAGAATACTATTAGCCTCTGGCATTGGGTTGGGGCCAAGTCTAGAGGATGAGACCCAGGCAATGAAGGTGTATCCTGTAGTCCACCGGAGGTTCTTTAAGAAAGCCAGATGGATTTTTCTTCTAGCTTACTCAAAGCTGTTCTATGTACACTTGTGTTTATACAGGTGCAACCAAAGTATTTGCTATGGCACAAACTTCCCCTTGGCTGGTTAAGAGGAAATCAAGGGCTACATGGTTGTCCATGACAACTCTAGATGAGAAATTAGACTGGCTTTGGGGGTTTATAACCTTTGAGCTGGAAAACATAAAGCTAAGATCCAATACCTTGGGAGTTTTACTGCTATTAACTGACATGGTCCTTTCACTAAATCTCCAGGTCATAGACCTTGCAGAGACTGTTGTTGTTTAGTCGCTAAGTCATCTCCAACTCTTTAGTGACCCCAGGTTCCTCTGTCCATGGGATTCTCCAGGCAAGAATGCTGGAGTGGGTTGCTATGCTCTCCTCCAAGGGATCTTCCTGACCCAGAGATCAAACCTTTGTCCCTGACGTCTCCTGCTTAGACATTGCAGTTAATGGTAATACTTTAGGCTATGGGAGTTAAGGGTTTCTGAGAGCTTTGCTAATTTTGTTTTAGAATTCCTCTAGTTCTATTTTTTTGTTGTTGTTCTTTTGTGAGATTTCTGGATGATTAGTTTTACAGTAGAAGACAAAACTTTATGAAGTTATTTAATAAAAATACCAGTAAAATACATGTCCCTCTCATTAGAGAAATAAGTGAAAACAAGTTGGGAAAACAAAAGCAGGCAATTTTCTTTTTCCTTTTTAGTTCAGTTCAGTCACTCAGTCTAGTCTGACGCTGCGACCCCATGGACTGCAGCACGCCAGGCCTCCCTGTCCATCACCAACTCCTGGAGTTTACTCAGATTCATGTCCACTGAGTCAATGAGGCCATCCAACCATCTCATCCTCTGTCATCCCCTTCTCCTCCCACCTTCAATCTTTCCCAGCATCAGGGTTTTTTCATATGAGTCAGTTCTTCACATCAGGTGGCCAAAGTATTGGAGTTTCAGCCTCAACAGCGGTCCTTCCAAAGAATATTCAGGACTGATTTCCTTTAGGATGGACTGCTTGGATCTCCTTGCTGTCCAAGGGACTATCAAGAGTCTTCTCCAACACCACAGTTCAAAAGCATCAATTCTTCAGCGCTCAGCTTTCTTTATAGTCCAACTCTCATATCCATTCACGACTACTGGAAAAAGCATAGCTTTGACTAAATGGACCTTTGTTGGGAAAGTAATGTCTTTGCTTTTTAATATGTTCTCTAGGTTGGTCATAACTTTTCTTCCAAGGAGCAAGTGTTTTTCAATTTCATGGCTGCAGTCACCACCTGCAGTGATTTTGGAGCCCAATATAATAAAGTCTCTCACTGTTTCCCCATCTATTTGCCATTAATGGGACCAGATGCCCTGATCTTAGTTTTCTGAATGTTGAGTTTTAAGCCAACTCTCACTTTAAACAAGAGGCTCTTTAGTTCTTCGCTTTCTACCATAAGGGTGGTGTCATTTGCATATCTGAGGTTATTTTGATATTTCTCCCAGCAATCTTGATTCCAGCTTGTCGTTCATCCAGTCCAGCATTTCTCATGATGTACTCTGCATATAAGCTAAATAAGCAGGGTGACAATATTCAGCCTTGACGTACTCCTTTTCCTATTTGGAACCAGTGTGTTGTTCCATGTCCAGTTCTAACTGGGATTTCTTTACCTGTGTACAGATTTCTCAAGAGGCAGGTCAGGTGCACTGGTATTCCCATCTCTTTCAGAATTTTCCACTGTTTGTGGTGATCCACACAGTCAAAGGCTTTGGTGTAGTTAATAAAGCAGATGTTTTTCTGGCACTCTCTTGCTTTTTCAATGGTCCAACAGATGCTGGCAATCTGATCTCTGGTTCCTCTGCCTTTTCTAAATCCAGCCTGAACATTTGGAAGTTCACAGTTCACATATTGTTGAAGCCTGGCTTGGAGAATTTTGAGCATTACATTACTAGCGTGTGAGATGAGTGCGATTGTGTGGTAGTTTGAGCATTCTTTGACATTGCTTTTCCTTGGATGAAAGGCAGGAATGAAAACTGACCTTTTCCAGTCCTGTGGCCACTGCTGAGTTTTCCAAATTTGCTGGCAGATTGAGTGCAGCACTTTCACAGCATCATCTTTCAGGATTTGAAATAGCTCAACTGGAATTCCATCACCTCCGCTAACTTTGTTCATAGTGATGCTTCCTAAAGCCCACTTGACTTTGCATTCCAGGATGTCTGGCTCTAGGTGAGTATCACACCATCGTGATTATCTGGGTCGTGAAGATCTCTTTTGTATAACTCTTCTGTGTATTCTTGCCACCTCTTCTTAATATCGTCTGCTTCTGTTAGATCCATACCATTTCTGTCCTTTATTGTGCCCATCTTTGCATGAAATGTTCTCTTGGTATCTCTAGTTTTCTTGATGAGATCTCTAGTCTTTCCCATTCTATTGTTTTCCTCTATTTCTTTGCATTGCTCACTGAGGAAGGCTTTCTTATCTCTCCTTGCTATTCTTTGGAACTCTGCATTCAAATGGGTATATCTTTCCCTTTCTCCTTTGCCTTTCACTTCTCTTCTTTTCTCAGCTATTTGTAAGGCCTCTTCAGACAGCTATTTTGCCTTTTTGCATTTCTTTCTCTTGGGGATGGTCTTGATCCCTGCCTCCTATACAATGTCACAAACCTCTGTCCGTAGTTCTTCAGGCACTCTGTCTATCAGATCTTATCCCTGGAATCTATTTGTCACTTTCACTTTATAATCATTAGGTATTTGATTTAAGTCCTACCTGAATGGTCTAGTGGTTTTCCCTACTTTCTTCAATTTCAGTCTGAATTTCGCAATAAGGAATTCATGATCTGAGCCACAGTCAGCTCCCGGTCTTATTTTTGCTGACTGTATAGAGCTTCTCTGAGAGGAGCAACCCCACGTCCAGGGAGCGGTGGCTGCACGGGCGCAGGAGAGCTGAGAGGAGCTATTCCACGTTCAAGGTCAGGAGGGGCGACCTCATCCAAGGTAAGGAGAAGCAGCAACACTTTGCTGGAGCAGACATGAAGAGATACCCCACGTCCAAGGTAAGAGAAACCCAAGTGAGATGGTAGGTGTTGTGAGAGGGCATCAGAAGGCCGACAAACTGAAACCATAATTACAGAAAACTAGTTTATCTAATCACATGGACCACAGCCTGGTCTAACTCAATGAAACTAAGCCATGCTGTGTGGGGCCACCCAAGACAGACGGGTCATGGTGGAGAGGTCTGACAGAAGGGAATGGCAAACCACTTCAGTATTCTTGCCTTGAGAACCCCATGAACAGTATGAAAAGGCAAAATCAGGATACTGAAAGAGGAACTCCTCAGGTCAGTAGGTGCCCAATATGCTATAGGAGATCAGTGGAGAAATAAATCCAGAAAGAATGAAGGGATGGAGCCAAAGCAAAAACAGTACCCAGCTGTGGATGTGACTGGTGATAGAAGCAAGGTCTGATGCTGTAAAGAGCAATATTGCATAGGAACCTGGAATGTTAGGTTCATGAATCAAGGCAAACTGGAAGTGGTCAAACAGGAGATGGCAAGAGTGAACGTCCACATTCTAGGAATCAACGAACTAAAATGGACTGGAATGGGTGAATTTAATTCAGATGACCTTTATATCTACTACTGTGGGCAGGAATCCCTTAGAAGAAATGGAGTAGCCATCATAGTCAACAAGAGTGTGAAATGTAGTACTTGGATGCAATCTCAAAAACAACAGAATAATTTCTGTTCGTTTCCAAGGCAAACCATTCAATATCACAGTGATCCAAGTCTATGTCCCAAACAGTAATGCTGAAGAAGCTGAAGTTGAATGGTTCTATGAAGATCTATAAGACCTTTTAGAACTAACACCCAAAAAAGATGTCCTTTTCATTACAGGAGACTGGAATGCAAAAGTAGGAAGTCAAGAAACACCTGGAGTAACAGGCAAATTTGTTCTTGGAGTACGGAATGAAGCAGGGCAAAGGCTAATAGAGTTTTGCCAAGAGAACGCACTGATCATAGCAAACACCCTCTTCCAGCAACACAAGAGAAAACTCTACACATGGTCATCACCAGATGGTCAATACCAAAATCAGATTGATTATATTCTTTGCAGCCAAAGATGGAGAAGCTCTATACAGTCAGCAAAAACAAGACCAGGAGCTGACTGTGGCTCAGATCATGAACTCCTTATTGCCAAATTCAGACTTAAATTGAAGAAAGTAGGGAAAACCACTAGACCATTCAGGTATGACCTAAATCAAATCCCTTATGATTATACA
>SJYT01073459.1:134169-148083 GCA_006410635.1 Cephalophus harveyi | reverse complement strand
GAGTAATGCTCAAAATTTTCCAAGCCAGGCTGCAGCAATACGTGAACCATGAAATTCCAGATGTTCAAGCTGGTTTTAGAAAAGGCAGAGGAACCAGAGATCAAATTGCCAACATCCGCTGGATCATCGAAAAACCAAGAGAGTTCCAAAAAATCATCTACTTCTGCTTTATTGACTATGCCAAAGCCTTTGACTGTGTGGATCACAAGAAACTGTGGAAAATTCTGAAAGAGATGGGAATACCGGCCTAACCTGCCTCTTGAGAAACCTATATGCAGGTCAGGAAGCAACACTTAGAACTGGACATGGAACAACAGACTGGTTCCAAATAGGAAAAGGAGTATGTCAAGGCTGTATATTGTCACCCTGCTTATTTAACTTCTATGCAGAGTACATCATGAGAAACGCTGGGCTGGAGGAACCACAAGCTGGATTCAAGTTTGCCGGGAGAAATATCAGTAACCTCAGATATGCAGATGACACCACCCTTATGGCAGAAAGTGAAGAGGAACTAAAAAGCCTCTTGATGAAAGTGAAAGAGGAGAGTGGAAAGGTTGTCTTAAAGCTCAACATTCAGAAAACGAAGATCATGGCATCTGGTCCCATCACTTCATGGGAAATAGATGGGGAAACAGTGGAAACAGTGGCTCACTTTATTTTTTGGAGCTCCAAAATCAGTGCAGATGGTGACTGCAGCCATGAAATTTAAAGATGCTTACCCCTGGAAGGACCGTTATGACCAACCTAGATAGCTTATTAAAAAGCAGAGATATTACTTTGCCAACAAA
This sequence comes from Cephalophus harveyi, assembly GCA_006410635.1. NCBI lineage: Eukaryota > Metazoa > Chordata > Mammalia > Artiodactyla > Bovidae > Cephalophus > Cephalophus harveyi. Next base: position 147,295 of record SJYT01073459.1, on the reverse strand, counting down.
GGTCCGTCTAGTCAAGGCTATGGTGTTTCCAGTGGTCATGTATGGATGTGAGAGTTGGACTGTGAAGAAAGCTGACCACTGAAGAATTGATGCTTCTGAACTGTGGTGCTAGAGAAGACTCTTGTGAGTTCTTGGACTGCAATGAGATCCAACCAGTCCATCCTAAAGGAGACCAGTCCTGGGTATTCATTGGAAGGACTGATGCTGAGGCTGAAACTCCAATACTTTGGCCACCTCATGTGAAGAGTTGACTCATTGGAAAAGACCCTGATGCTGGGAGGGATTGGGGGCAGGAGGAGAAGGGGACGACAGAGGATGAGATGGCTGGATGGCATCACTGACTCGACGCACTTCAGTTGCATCAAGTAAACTCTGGGAGTTGGTGATGGACAGGGAGGGCTGGTGTGCTGCAATTCATGGCGTTGCAAAGAGTCAGACACGACTGAGTGATTGAACTGAACTACTAGAGTTTCTCCATCCTTGGCTGCAAAGAATATAATCAATCTGATTTCAGTATTGACCATCTGGTAATGTCCATGTGTAGAGTGGAGTCTTCTCTTGTGTTGTTGGAAGATGGTGTTTGCTGAGCAATGTGTTTTCTTGGTAAAACTCTATTAGCCTTTGCCTTGCTTCATTCTGTACTCCAAGGTCAAATTTGCCTGTTACTCCAGGTATTTCTTGACTTCCTACTTTTGCATTCCAGTCCCCTATAATAAAAAGGACATCTTTTTTGGGTGTTGGTTCTAAAAGGTCTTGCAGGTCTTCATAGAGCCGTTCAACTTCAGCTTCTTCAGCATTACTGGTTGGGGCATAGACTTGAATCACCGTGATATTGAATGGTTTGCCTTGGAAACGAATAGAGATCATTCTGTCATTTTTGAGAATGCATCCAAGTGGTTCCTATTAGCGGAGAAGGCAATGGCAACCCACTCCAATACTCTTGCCTGGCAAATCCCATGGATGGAGGAGCCTGGTGGGCTGCAGTCCAGGGGGTCGTTAAGAGTCGGACATGACTGAGTGACTTCACGTTCAATTTTCCCTTTCATGCATTGGAGAAGGAAATGGCAACCCACTCCAGTGTTCTTGCCTGGAGAATCCCAAGACGGGGGACCCTGGTGGGCTGCCGTCTCTGGGGTCGCACAGAGTTGGACACGACTGAAGCGACTTAGCAGCAGCAGCAGCAGCAGTGCCTATTGGACATTTTTTGTCTATGACGGCTACTCCATTTCTTCTAAGGGATTCTTGTCCACAATAGTAGATGTAATGGTCATCTGAGTTAAATTCACCCATTCCAGTCCATTTTAGTTCGCTGATTAATAAAATGTTTTTTTCTTTACTTATCTTCTTTTCTTTCTCTTCTCTCTTTCCGCCCTTCCTTCTTCTCTTTCTCTCCTTCTTTTTCTCTGCCTTGCCCTGCCATGGTTAGAGAAGCAGCTCTCAGAGAAGAAGCATCAATCTTTTCTGAGAACAAACAGGCAATAACCAGAATATATTCATAACCCAAGCAGGAGGCTTTAACAGGAAGTCCATAAGGAGAGTTTAAGGATTCCTGAAGTTTGATTCCTATCCACACTTGGTCTCCAGAGTTTTTCCAGGATTGTGTCACTAGCTGGTGGGATGTATTTTGGAAACATCCTCATTATACCTATAAAATTACCCCACTAATTTTATACCTCTGCCAATTGATTTTTGGCTATTATGTGTAATACCATAGGCCTTCCCTGGTGGCTCAGCAGTAAAGAACCTGTCTGCCAAAGAAGGAGATGGGTCCGATCCTTGGGTTGGGAAGATCTCCTGGAGAAGGAAATGGTATCTCCCTCCAGTATTCTTGTCTGGGGAAATCCCTTGGACAAAGGAGCCTGGTGGGCTACAGTCCATGGGGTTGCAAAGAGTTGGACACAGCTTAGTGACTAAACAACAAGATGTAATAAAACATTTTTGCTAAACTTCATTAAAATTTTCTTTGGCACAACCAGAGAGGGTGCCATTTTTTTTTTTTTTTTAATCATCCTGAGAGTCCCAAGTATTATCTAATTAGTTAGCATCCTAATTTTTTCCACTTACACTTTCTGAATCAGGGGCTGGTCTCTCATAGCCTAATCACCTCTTTGAATTCCTCCAACACCTGTGTTTCCTGTGTGAGTACATAAACAGTTCTCTTGGATAATGCTGCCCTTTTTCTGAGCATAGTGGTCAGCTAGAGCACTACCGGGAGATTCAAAGTCTTTGCATTTTGAGTGACCTTCCACTTTTATTATAGCTATTTTCTTAAGTGAAAGCAAGGCATTACAAGTTCTTTAATTTGTTGCCTAGTTTTTATATGGGATCCTGCCGATATAAGAAAGGCTTTCTGAAATATTCTGAAGTCATAGACCACTCTTAAAAAAATATCCATTATCAGTATAACTATTTGCTCTTTTATTCTTTTCCAGCTGGTAGAGCCAGGTAAGGGCATTTATATCTGAGCTGATTTGATCTGGGGAGTCGCTTCTCTTCCAAAGGTGAATTTGGGTTTGTGGTAACATAACCTGCTTGACAATTTCAGGTTCCTGTTTTTAAATAAGAGCCCCCCACCAATAAAATCAGCTTAGGGTTATCCAGAGAATCTGTAATAAATTGGTAGGAGACATAGAAAATAATAAAGTTCATAAATAATCATAAAGTTCTCCTTTAGGCAAAGGAAGGGGAGCGGTTGGGTTTCCTGTGTTGTAGCAATAGATAGTAATGTTGAAAGAAAAAGAGTAATGTTTCATTGGATGTGAGGCAACGAGTTGAGAAACACTGGCTACTTTCCATATGTAAAGGAGCCTGTTCACGGACAGCCATTAAATTTAGTGGACTCCCTACAACTTGGCCAGTTGAGGCTTCCAAAGCTGCGATGCTTCTGCTCAGCTCTTGTGTGTGTATATGTGTGCTTAGTTGCTCAGTTGTGCCCAACTGTTGTGACCCCATGGACTGTAGCGGCCAGGCTTCTCTGTCCATGGGATTCTCCAGGGAAGAATGCTGGAGTGGGCGGCCATTCCCTTCTCCAGGGGATCTTCCCCACCCAGCGATCAACCTGGGTCTCCAGCATTGCAGGTGGATTCTTTACTGTCTGAGCCACCAGGAAAGCCCACTTAGTTCTTAGATGAGGTAACTATGTCTTAGCGGCCAGGTCTAAATGATGATTGAAATAAGCTATGGGCCTCTAATGACTCCCAGGTAATTGAGTCAACATTTATGGTTTATGACAACTGGTCTACCCAGGTTTGGGGTTGTTGCAGACCTGTTCTTAGGTTTCAGAAAGTTTGTTCGTCTTCCAAGTATATGTTCAAGGTCTGAAGATTTAGTTCTGAAAAGGACAAGCTTGGCACGCAGTATCTGCAAGATGCAATCTTCCTTGCTTGTTGTTCAGTCCCTAAGTTGTGTCTGCCTCTTTGTGATCCCATAGACTGCAGCATGCCCAGCTCCTCTGTCCTTAGCTATCTCCTGGAGTTTGCTCAAATTCATGTGCATTGAACCTGTGATGCTGTCCAACCATCTCATCCTCTGTGCCCCCTTCTCTTTTTGCCTTCAATCTTTCACATCAGGGTCATCCTAGGAGTCCTCAGAGTTGCATTTTAAAAAGTTGGTCTTGGAAAATTCTGAATAGTTGGTCATTTTCAGTGTAGTGAGAGAGTTATCTTCTTGTGATATTGTCTGCCATAAATAATGAACTTCTTGCAAAACTGAATTTCTTTGAAGGGTGTAAGTCTCTTCTGGACTAAGGTCTTTAACAAATACACAAAAATCAATCTTAAAATTTTGCTCATTTTTTGAAAGCAGTAAAAGATCATCTACATATTAGATTAGAAGAGAATCACAAGGAAATCTCCAATCTTTAGGATCTCAATTTTAATCTGAGAGAAATAAGAGGAGAGCTTCAGCAAATTTCTGAGACAAAATACTCCAGGTGTATTGTTTATTTTCCCATGAGAAAGGAAATAAATATTGACTGTCTGGACGTAATAGGATGCTAAAGAATGAACATAAGTCCATCAGAGTGAAGTGGGTGATTTCGAGTAGTGATGAAGACCAAATGGAATTGCGGTTAAAGACTACCGGGAAAAGAGGAATCACCATTTTATTTATGGTGGCACAGTCTTGCATAAATCGATATCTTTGCCCATGAGGCTTCTTACCAGGCAATCCTGGAGTTTTATAAGAGCTGATGCAAGGAATAATGAATCCCCGATTTATAAAATCTTCTGTACTGGGTCTTAATCCTTCCTTAGCTTCAGGCTTTATAGAGTATTGAACAAGAACAGGGAAGGGTTTATAAGAGTCCATTTCTATTTTGCTGGGTTTGGTCTTCAGAATTCTTTAGTAGGTCTGTTGGCCCAGAGAAAATTAGGGCTCACATAATTGCTCAAACTGTGATTCAGCTGGATTTTTAGGTATAGCAAAGGTGCCATCTAAATTGCACTATTAAAGGATTATGCATGAGAGAGACTTTGGGTGTTTCCAGCATAGTCTGAGGAACTTTTGAATGGGTAGTTTCATTTACATAAAACATCCTTGCCAATAAAATTTACTAGTGTGGTGTCAAAGAGAAGAAAAGCATGTTGACTAGTGAAGGGCCAAGAGTTACAGTCACAGGCTGGGTAATGGGAAGAGTTTGAGCACTATTTGAAATTCCTAAATGGTTTAATGGTAGATACTGTGGTAGAATTTACATTAACAGAGTAGCATGCATATCTATCAAAAAGATTTGCTTTTGTTTTTGATTATTAAGGATAATTCTCCTGGTTAGAGGAATCATTGGAAATTGGGAACTACAATAGCCCTCAGAGTCCCTTCATTATTCCTTTTTGGAATAACAAGGGGGCAGTGTAGTTCTGTTTCTTTGTTTTTTGACCATGCTTTGATGCTGGGAGGGATTGGGGGCAGGAGGAGAAGGGGACGACAGAGAGTGAGATGGCTGGATGGCATCACGGACTCGATGGACGTGAGTCTGAGTGAACTCTGGGAGTTGGTGATGGACAGGGAGGCCTGGAGTGCTGCGATTCATGGGGTCGCAAAGAGTAGGACACGACTGAGCGACTGAACTGAACTGAACTGAGGCATATGGAAATCTCAGTTCTGCAACCAGGGATTGAATCCCAGGGCCCTTGCTTTGGAAGCACTGACTGGACCACCAGCGAAGTCTTAATTCTGTTTCATGTTAGTTCAGATGGGGTAGATATTTTTTCAGGGCTCCCCTCTCCCCCTCCACTCCTTTATTTTACAGTATTGGCAAGTAGTCTTTGTCAAGGGAAAGTTTTTATTGTCTCTTGAGGGAGAGGAGAGTAGATTTAATTGCTTTAATCAGAACATTATGTGCTTTGTTTGTTTGCTGGTTTATTTTTTTGCGGGGTACCTAGAGCCTTTTCAAAATGTTCAGCCAAATGTTGAAGTTTATGGAAAGGGGTGATCTGCAAATCAACTTTTTTTATGAACCAAATCTGCAAGTTCTGCCTTTAAATTGCCAACAAAGAAAGGTGGACAGGGCATTAGAAATGATATCAGGAGCTGAACCAGCTGTCTAAGTATGCTGATTAGTCTGCTGATGAAGACTCTTTGGATTCTTTCTTTTGCTATTTGAAAGATGGAATCAAGGTCCACAGTTTTTTGTTTTGTTTGTTTCTTTTGTTTTTGTTTTAGTAAGTAGGTCTTGTGTTAGAGTTTCCAAAAGGTTCTCATCCATTTGCTGTACTTTAAGATGTCCTGACTAAGTAAAATGTATCTCATTATTTTTATTAAAGTTTTTTTTTTTTACTAATAAAAGTATAGATCCTCATGCACTTTTAAGAAGTCATACAGAGAGATCCCTTGTATCCTTTATCTAGTTTCCCTAAGTATCTTGCAAACTGATGTACAATTTTAACAAGGATATTGATGATCCACCAACTTGTTCAGATAGCCCCAGTATTACTTGTAAACATTTGAGTGGACATGTGTACAATTTTATACTTGGTTGGGTTGATGTACTCACCACCAACAGTCAAGATATAGAACAGTTCCACATTGCAACAGCCCCTCCTGTTGTCCCTTAAACACCACATCTGCCTCCCTCAAGCTCCTACATCCTTGAAAACCAATAATCTCTGTTTTTAAAATTGTGTTTTAGATGTTATAGAAATGTTATATAAATGGAATCATGCAACCTTTTGAGATTGTTTTTCCACTTAGCACAGGGCTCTGGAGATTCAGTTGTAGCAGTTATCCATAATTCATTCATTTTTAATGGCTGAATAGTATTCCATTTTCCTCATTCACCCCCTGAAGGACACCTATGTTGGGCTTCCCCCAGTTTTTTGGCTATGACAAAGAAAGCTGGTATGAGCATTCATGGACAGGGTTTTGTATAAACACAAGATTTCATTTATGTGGAATAAACACCTGAGTGCAACTGGTAAGATGCCTGCTAATTGCATGTTTAGTTTTATAAGAAACTGCCAGTTTCCAGAGTGACTGTACCATTTTACATCACCACAAAAAACACACTTTGTCCACATCCTTGCCCACATATAGTGCTGTCTTTATTTAGGTGCTTCTGGGTTGGGTACAATTTTGGCCATTCTGACAGGTATGTAGAGGTATATCATTGTGATTTTAATTTGCATTTCTTTGATGGCTAATGATAAAGTTTTCATGTTCTTATTTGCTATGTATTTGCCTTCAGTGAAATGTAAATATTTGTGTTTCTTGCCCATTGTTTGATTGGATTTTTTTAACTGTTAAGTTTCAGGATCTTTATATATTCTAAATACTAATCCACTGTCAGATGTGTCATTTGCAAATATTTTGCTCCCAGTTTGTAGCTTGTCTTTTTCATCCTCTTATCAGAGTCCTTCACAGAGAAAAACTTTTAAAGTTTGATGAGGTCCAGTTTATCAGTTTTTCTCTTTATGGACTGTGTTTTTGGTGTCAAATACAAGAACTCTTCACAAAGGTCTAGAGCCCAAAGATTTTCTCCAATGTCAGCTGCAGACAGATTTCTAGTTTTTCATTTTACATTTAAGTCCATAATTTATTTTGAGTTAATTTTTGTATAAAGAGTAAGGTTTAGGTTGAGGGTGATTTTCTTTATTTTGCCTGTGGATATCCAACTGTTGGTTGAAAAGGCCATCCTTCCTCTGTTGAATTGCTTTTGTATCTTTGCTAAAACTCAGTTGAGTGTATTTGTATGGGAATATTTCTGCATTCTCAATTTTAACCCATTGTTCTATATGTATTTCCCTTGTTAGTACCACACTGTGTTATTTACTCTAGCTGTAAATTAAGCCTTCATATTAGACTGATTTCTCCCACTGCATTTTTCTTTGTCAAGATTATTTGAGCTATTCTATAGTCTGTACCTTGGTGGCACTAGTGGTAAAGAACCTGTCTGCCAACACAGAAGACATAAGAGATATGGGATTAATCCCTGGGTTGGGAATATCCCCTGGAGGAAAGCGTGGCAACCCACTCCAGTATTCTTGCCTGGAGAATCCCATGGACAGAGAAGACTGGCAGGCTGCAGTCTATGGGATCGCGAGAGTCAGACACAACTGAAGTTTTCTGAGGAACTTCCAGACTATTTTCCATAGTGGCTACACCAATTTACATTCCCACCAACAGTGTAGGAGGGTTCCCTTTTCTCTACACCTTCTCTAGCAGGACACTGCATTAAAAAAAAATTAGAATATACATTCTTTTCAAGTGCACAGGGAACATTCTCTAGGATTGACCACATACTAGGGCACAAAACTAACCTTAACCAATTTAAGAGTACAGAAATTATTTCAAGCATCTTCCCTGACCACAATAGCATGAAGCTAGTCAGTCCATGGGGTAGCTAGGAGTCGGACAGGACTGAGCAACTTCACTTTTACTTTCATGCATTGGAGAAGGAACTGGCAACCCACTCCAGTGTTCTTGCCTGGAGAATCCCAGGGATGGGGGAGCCTGATGGGCTGCTGTCTATGGGGTCACACAGAGTCGGACATGACTGAAGTAACTTAGCAGCAGCAGCAGCAGATATCAACCAAAGGAAAAGAAATGAGAAAAGAAAAAATGACATGAAGATTAAACAAGATGCTGAGAAGTCAATGAGTCAACAAAAAGGAAATTTAAAACATATCTTGAGACAAATGACAATGAAGAAAAAGCTATAAAAAAATCAATGAGATATAGCAAAGGACACTCTTAGAGAGAAGTTCATAGTGATACAGGCCTTCCTAAAAAAAAAAAAAAAAAAAAAAAAAAGAAAAAAATAAAATAAACAACCCAACATACCACTTAAAAGAATTAGAAAAATAAAAAAAAAAAATAAACAAAACCTAAAGTCAACAGAAGGAAGGAAATAAATAAAATAGAGATTAAAAAAATGATAGAAAAAGCCAATAAAACCAAGATCTGGTTCTTTGAAAGGGTAAACAAAATTGACAAGCCTCTGGCCAGGCTCACCAAGAAGAAAAGAGAGTGAACTCAAATAAACAGAATAAGAAATCTCACCTGATACCACAGAAATGTAAAAAAACATAAAAGAATACTGTGAACAATTATATGCCAACCAATTGGAAACCTAGAAGAAATAGACAAATTTCTAGAAACACACAGCCCACCAAAATTGAATCAAGAAGAAACAGATAATTTGAACAGATTGAATACTAAAAATGACATAGAATCTATAGTAATAATAATAATAAACCCTTATAAACAAAAGTCCAGGACCAGATGGTTCACAGGAAAATTCTACCAAATATCGAAGAAGTTATACTGATCCTTCTTAAACTTTTCTAAAAAGATTGAAGAGGAAGAAACACTCCCCAAGAAAAGTCACATAGTCATGTCCAACTCTTTAGAACCCCATGGACTGTAACTCACCAGACTCCCCTGTCCATGGGATTCTCCAGGCAAGAATACTGGAGTAGGGTGCCATGTCCTTCTCCAGGGGATCTTCCCAACCCAGGGATCGAACCCAAGTCTCCCACATTGCAGGTGGATTGTTTACCATCTGAGCCACCAGGGAAGCCCTCTATGAAGCCACTATCACTCTGATACCAAAACCAAAGATAGCACTAAAAAAGAAAATTATAGGCCAATATCTTTGATGAATACAGATGCAAAACTTGTCAACAGAACACTCGCAAACTGAATCCCACAACACATAAAAAAGACCACACACCAGGACCGCGTGGGATTCATCCCAACTTCATAAGTATGGTTCAACATATGCAAATCAATCAATGTGATACACAAAATAAACAAAAGACAAAAACCACACAATCATTTCAATAGATGCAGAAGAAGCATCTGACAAAATTCAACATCCATTCATGATAAAAAAAACCCCTCACATATATAATTTAAATTTTTCTAGAAATTTTCCACATTTAAAAAGTAAAAAGCAGCTGAAATTAGTTTTAATAATATTCTAACCCAAGGCATCAAAATATTATCATTTCAACATATGAGCAATAAAACTTTGTGAGTTGGATAGTTTTTTTTTTTTTTTTTTTAATGGTAAACTTTCAAAATCTTGAGGGTATACTTTACTTACACACATCTCAGTCCAGGCTAACCTCATTTCAAGTCTTCAGTACCAACCCTTAGCTTCTGCTTTTTTGCTTGACAAGTTCTTCCCTTGAGACAATGAGCACAGAATAGCCTTGAATGCTTGAATTCTAAGGACCAGGAGGTGATAAGTTAGAAACTGGGGAAACAACTGGCAAATATCGCAGAAAGTATTATTCCAGGAAGAAAAAGAAGTCTTCCATTCATCTGAGAACCTTGGCTAATTTTCCGTATACTCTCAGATTTTTAAGATTTGCTCATCCATGGTGACTTTCCATCCCAAATACAGGGCTTAGTTTCCCTGGTGGCTCAGATGGTAAATAATCTGCCTGTAATACAGGAGACCCACATTTGATCCCTAGGTTGGGAAGATCCCCTGGAGAAGAGAATGGCAACCCACTCCAGTACTCTTGCCTGAAGAACCCCACGGACGGAGGAACCTGGTGGGCTACACACGGAGTTGCTAAGAGTTGGACACACCTGAGTGACTAACACACATTGTTTTACATTATATTTTCAAAGGAAGATGACCCCCAGCTCTAGGGAAGCCAGGAGATTAAGAGCCAGTTTTCTGCTCAGAAATGCATCAGCTCAGCCACTTCTAGGAGCCTCCTGCGCAGTTCCTCCTTCAGGATCTAATGGGCAGGGTAGAGGAAGTGGAACTCCATTTGCAGCCTTCAAAGGGATGTCGGACCCGTCAATGACAGAGCCAGCAGAGGACCAGAACAGCTCAGAATGGAATGAGTGAACTGAATGGTCAGAGGGCAAAGGGTGAATCAGGGGTCAGGGCGACCTCAACACCGTCAGCAAGGAGGGAGATCCAAGAAGGGCCAGTGTTTGAACAAGGACCATCTGGGATAAGCAGTATTCATTGGAAAGAGGGTAAAGTACTTTGCCTAAGATTAAAAAAAAAGATAATAGCCCAGCAACTGATGTATGTGCTAAGGGCCTCCCTTTATTGATATACATATATATGGTTTTTATGAGGGACCAGCATTTACTTTTATGGCTGAGTTAATGGACTTCTAGAAATAAAAACTGAATGCAGAAAGCAACATTTACTACTCCTGTAACATTAGAAAAATCTCCAGCAGCCTTTCTCCTTTCTGTCCTTCCTTCTTCCCCTTCCCTGCTTCCCTTCATCTCCCCCTGCATCCCTCCCTCCTCTCACGCTCATTTACTCAGCATCAAGCCAGGTACTGCGGACAAGGAGAGGAAAGACAGGATCCCACCCGAACCAAGCAGACTAGCTCACATTCTGATGCCAAAAATGTCTGCACCACCTAGTGCAGGAAGGGGCTGCATGGAGCTCTGAGCAAGGTGATTCCAGGGTCCGAAGCTGGCCCCTTTCTTGGATGTCAGGAGGCAGAGAAGGAAATGAAGGCTGTATCTAGGTGGGGGAGGGGGGTGGTCTGGATGATGCCTGTCTGAGGTTTGAAGGCTAGTAAGGGATTGGCTGAGTGAATTTGGAGAAAGGACATCTAGAAGTGGGAGGAGCTGTACAAAGGCATGGAGGTGCTGGGTTGGGACTTGAGTCCAAAGACCTCAAGTGGGCTCAGCATGACTGGAGCCCTCAATGGGGACACGTGAGAGGGCTGAGACAAGACAGGCCAAGGCCAGATCACTGAGGGTCTTTATACATCAAAGATGCTGGATTATCTTCCAAAGCAGTGGTTCTCAATGTGTGGAGATTTTTTTCCCCTTAAGAGACTGCTGGTAACGTCTGGAGACAATGTACATGGTCACCACTTGGAGAGGGGTGCAACTGGTATCATTTAGTGGGTAAAGGTCAAGGGTATCACTAAACATCCCACAATTCACCAGACAGCTCCCCAGGGCTGAGTCCTTACTTTGCAAGGTCCAAATGAGAAGATGACTTTTGATCTAACATGCACTGGTCAGGGTTCCCTTTGACCGTGGTATACAAATACTCAACTAGTTGTGCCTTTGTTTGCTTCCCCTGTGGCCTTCCCTGGTGGATCAGACAGTAAAGAATCTGCCTGCAATGCAGGAGACCTGGCTTCAATCCCTAGGGAATGGCACCCTACTCCAGTATTCTTGCCTGGAGAATCACATGGACAGAGGAGCCTGGTGGGCTACAGTCTTGGGGTCATGAAGAGTCAGACACAACTGAGACACTTTTACTTTCTTTGCTTTCCCATTTTAAATGCTTGGAGTGAATACATTCTGTTGGAAAGTCTTACTTTTTGTGGGGGGGGGGGTGCAGCAGGCTAGTTCCATGAATTAACAAACTCATCAGAGTAAAGAAATATTATTTTTCTAGACAGTTAAGTATGTGGACTGGAATGGGTGAATTTAACTCAGATGACCATTACATCTACTACTGTGGACAACAATCCCTTAGAAGAAAAGGAGTAGCTGTCATAGTCAACAAGAGTCCAACAGGCAGTACTTGGATGCAATCTCAAAAAATGACAGAATGATCTCTGCTGGTTTCCAAGGCAAACCATTCAGTATCAAGTAATCTAAGTCTATGCCCCGACCAGTAATGCTGAAGAAGCTGAAGTTGAACAGTTCTCTGAAGACCCATGAGATCTTCTAGAACTAACACCCAAAAAAGATGTCCTTTTCATTATAGGGGACTGGAATGCAAAAGTAGGAAGTCAAGATATACCTGGAGTAACAGGTAAATTTGGCCTTGGAGTACAGAATGAAGCAGGGCAAAGGCTAATAGGGTTTTGCCAAGAGAATGCACTGGTTATAGCAAACACCCTCTTCCAACCACACAAGAGAAGACACAAGGACACAAGGACACACAAGGACACACAAGGACATCACCACATGGTCAGCAATGAAATCAGAATGATTATATTCATTGCAGCCAGAGATGGAGAAGTTCTACACAGTCAGCAAAAATAAGACTGGGAGCTGACTGTGGCTCAGATCATGAACTCCTTATTGTCAAATTCAGACTTAAATTGAAGAAAGTAGGGAAAACAACTAGACCATTTTTGTATCCGTTCAGTTCAGTTCAGTCGCTCAGTCATGTCCGACACTTTGCGACCCCACGAATTGCAGCATGCCAGGCCTCCCTGTCTATCATCAGCTCCTGAAGTACACTCAAACTCACATCCATTGAGTCGGTGATGCCATCCAGCCATCTCATCCTCTGTCGTCCCCTTCTCCTCCTGCCCCCAATCCCTCCCAGCATCAGAGTCTTTCCAATGAGTCAACTCTTCACATGAGGTAGCCAAAGTACTGGAGTTTCAGCTTTAGCATCATTCCTTCCAAAGAACACCCAGGGCTGATCTCCTTTAGAATGGACTGATTGGATCTCCTTGCAGTCCATGGGACTCTCAAGAGTCTTCTCCAACACCACAGGTCAAAAGCATCAATTTTTCGGCACTCAGCTTTCTTCACAGTCCAACTCTCACATCCATACATGACTACTGGAAATATCATAGCCTTGACTAGATGGTCCTTTGTTGGCAAAGTAATGTCTCTGCTTTTGAATATGCTGTCTAGGTTGGTCATAACTTTCCTTCCAAGGAGCAAGTGTCTTTTAATTTCATGGCTGCAATCACCATCTGCAGTGATTCTGGAGCCC
>SJYT01073459.1:0-132073 GCA_006410635.1 Cephalophus harveyi | reverse complement strand
CTCCTTGGAAGGAAAGTTATGACCAACCTAGACAGCATATTCAAAAGCAGAGACATTACTTTGCCAACAAAGGTCCATCTAGTCAAGGTTATGGTTTTTCCAGTAATCATGTATGGATGTGAGAGTTGGAGTGTAAAGAAAGCTGAGCACTGAAGAATTGATGCTTTTGAACTGTGGTGTTGGAGAAGACTCTTGAGAGTCCCTTGGACAGCAAGGAGAGCCAACCAGTCCATCCTAAAGGAAACCAGTCCTGAATATTCATTTGAAGGACTGATGCTGAAGCTGAAACTCTAATACTTTGGCCACCTGATGGGAAGAACTGACTCATTTGAAAAGACCCTGATGCTGGGAAAGATTGAAGGTGGGAGGAGAAGGGGATGACAGAGGATGAGATGGTTGGATGGCATCACTGATTCAATGGACATGAGTTTGAGTAAACTCCGGGAGTTGGTGATGGACAGGGAGGCCTGGCATGCTGCAGTCCATAGGGTTGCAGAGTCGGACACAATTGAGCGACTGAACTAAAATATGTGGAGGGTAGGAATTATCTACAAATTCATTCATTCACTCACTCAACAATGAAGGCCAGGCTCTCTGCACACTTTGCAGACATCTGCACAGGTCACCATTGCCCTTTACATTGGTTGTGAAGATCAGGATGGTCCACAGAACTTCCCGAAGTCTGAGAGGGTCTGGGATCACCATTCCTCATGCAAAACCCACATTTGTGAGTTTTGTTCCAGGAATCCACTTCCTGTTCAGAGTTCTCCCTGCATCATAACTTACACACGTTCTCGGTTACAGACATGACCTCTTCTACTTCCCAGTTGTTCACCTCAGATGTGGAATTTTTCAGTTTACAGAAATGATTTAGAGATTTTCAGAGCCAACCTGTATATTTTCAGAATGAGTCTCTCATGGAAAGATAGATATAAAGTGTTAGTCCAGTGGGAAAGGACGGATGGGCATAGATTCAGACCTTCCTCCCTGTCAGACTATCAGGGTAGTATCACTGATGGGAGGGACTTCCTTGAAAGTGGGGAAGTTTTTTTGACTTCTGACAGACATTCATCTGAGCATACCCTGTGGCCTACTCCCCCAAATCTTAATGGATCCATATGAATTATAAGAAGGTGGACAGATACACAGCATTTATTCAGCTATGTATGCCTTTTCTTCCCACCTTTCCCCTCCCTCTAGGAATCAGGTGTATGACAGTCAGCAGGTCTCCTCTATGAGCCTGTGTAGGAGGGAAAGAGGCTGGGACCATAAAGAGGAGGAAATGGGAAGAGAATTGATGAAAATCTCCAGTAGCTCTTAAGCTTCCCTGGTGGCTCAGATGGAAAGATTCCATTCCTGGGTCGGAAAGATCCCCTGGAGTTAGAAAATGGCAACCCACTCCAGTGTTCTTGCCTGGAGAATCCCATGGACAGAGGAGCCTGGTGGGCTACAGTCCATGGGGTCGCAAAGAATTGGACATGACTGAGCAACTAACCGGAGAAGGCAATAGCAAGCCACTCCAGTACTCTTGCCTGGAAAATCCCATGGATGGAGGAGCCTGGTAGGCTGCAGTCCATGGGGTCGCTAGGAGTCGGTCGCGAGTGAGCAACTTCACTTTCACTTTTCGCTTTCACACAATGGAGAAGGCAATGGCAACCCACTCCAGTGTTCTTGCCTGGAGAATCCCAGGGACGGGGGAGCCTGTTGGGCTGCCGTCTATGGGGTCGCACAGAGTCGGACACGACTGAAGCGACTTAGCAGCAGTAGCAGCAGCAGAGCAACTAACATTTTCACTTTCCAGCACCTCTTATTTTGTGATCAGTCTGAGGTTGGGTTACGTGGCTACAGAAGGGAAATGAGAGAGAACAGAGCCTATAACTGCCTTCCTTTGTGCTTTCTCTTTGTGTCTGGGAGCCATGTGGAAGCACCGTGAGCAGAGGGGAGGACAGCGGCCGTGAGCACTGCCCTTTCGTTGTGTGACCTGGACAGGTTGAGGGCTCTGGTTTCAGACAGGGTACGGAGACCTTAGCACCATGTCCCATGTGTCAGAAGGGTCAGTCAATGGCAGGCATGTACACATAAATATATCACACAAAATGCCAAGAAGGGAGCAGAGGGATCATTTATCCAACTGGTCGACCTCCCAGTTGTGGCGGCCATGGTCCAGGGGAGTTAACGCACTTTTGAGGGTCACAGGCAGTGTGATCCCTGGAACCAGCCTCTGGGCCTCGGATTACTTGGCTGGAATTCTTAATGCCAATCACACCCTGGGAGCGAATAAAGAAAAACCTGTATTTTGTCTTGCACGCGTTCTTCAGCATCTGTATCGGCTGTTGCTGAACTTAGCGTTTGAAGCTATCATTTTCATACAAAAGCAAAATGGAATAAAAGAAAAACCCATTCACCATGATTTACAAATCGAAGACACCGAATAATAATACCTTGTATTTCCAGAGAGCTTTTTATCTACAGAGCTCTTCCTAGACAATAAGTAATGAATTCTCCAACTCCCCTTAGGAATAGAGACACACATCCCCACATGCACCAGCAATTTCATTTACATGAAACGAAGGAAAAGACATTCCGAAGCCGTGTTCCGCTAAATCATAATTACAAGCCCGAGCCCAAGATAAACATGTTGAATTCTCCCAGGAAGACAGCGATGCTTACCCACAGGGGATATCCTCTTAGATTCTGCCCTGCCCGTGAGGAGAGGACAGTTTAGGAGGTCCACATAAAGCTGGCCTCCCTAGGGTCACGGTCTCCTTGTAAAGGCAAACAACCTCGGGCAAATGGCTTGTTGGGGGCAAGTGCTGGTGCAGTGGTCGGGTTTGACTTTGGGCCTTCCTCCTCCGCTGGGCAGCCCCCTCTCCTCTGCTGGGCGTCTGGCCCTCCCTGGCACCCCCGCCTCTTCATCGTCTCCTAGTGTGAAAAGGTGTCACGGTGAGTCAGGGACTTCCTGTGAGACACTTTGTGGGAAAACAGGCATTTTACAAAGAAGAGCCTGGAAGTGGAGGCCCAGGAGCTGTCAGTCATCAAGGGACATAGAGCTGCCTTCCCAGCGCTCCGTGAATCACACTATCTGGCTGTCACCTGCCTCCACCTCCCCAAGGAGAGGGGCCTCTGTCCAGGCTCAGGTGTCCACCTGTGCATTCAACCCGCTGGACCTTTTCCACAGTCTAGCCTTACTTACCTTGCTTACTTACTTGCTTTGAGATGACACCAGCCTCCACAGAGATGTCCCCAAGTCCCGTGTTAGAAATGTCCAGGCTGAATGACTCCTGTAGGGGTGCAGTGGCTGAGTGCGAACTGCTGCCCTCCAGGTCAGCGGGCGCTGTAAGAGTTGTTCCAGTGGAAAGCACGGATTCCCTCTACTTGTCTCTACCCCTCATCCTCTCCCTCCCCATGGCTGAGGCCATGAGGCATCCAACTGCAGGCCACCCACTTCACTCTCTGAGCCGCCCTGAGTCAGCGGCCACATCTCAGTGTCCAGGCAGCTCACGGGCAAGTTCCCTTGGTGCTGGTCCAGCTCTCCCATCCCGGCACTATACCTGATCTCTGCTATTTTTCCTGGGATGGGTCCCTGGTTTACACTCAGGGTAGAAGGTGCTGTGTTGACCAGCAGTGGATTAGAACTGCCTGGTTTCTGTGTGTGGCTCTCTGAAGGCCAGGGTAGAAATGGTCTCCACATGGTCTGTGATGGAGAAGACATCTCTGCTCTGCCTCCAGGGAGCATTTTAAAGGCCAAATTAGGGGTAGAAAACAAAAAGCACCCCATACTAGACTGATGTATGTGGCAGAAGCAACAAAGGCCAGAAACAGCCAGTAGGGAGGCTTAGGGTTAGGGTTAGGGTTAGGCAGGGAGGAGGGACCTGCCAGGGGCCCTGCAGGATGTACTGACAAGAGATGTGGAGAAGCAGCCACAGGACTGACTGGCAAAGAGGTTCCTCAGGGGAGGCCTGAGCAGTGAGTGAGCCCCAAAGGCCGGGATGACCAGAGCTGGCTTGCCAAGGAGGTGGCTGCTGGTGGGGCTGCAGCCTCAGTGAACTCCTAGCAACCTGGAGTTTAGAGATCCAAGGCAATCTCAGAAAGTGAGGTAGATGGAAGAGGGAAGAATGTAGACCACCACCATGCAGAACCACTGGTAAGGAAGCCTGAGCTGCATCAAGCCTGTATGGAATGCCCCTATATGAAATGATCACGGTATGGAAATGCCCCTGCCTCTGGGAAACACTCGGGCTTGGTTTTATTAAAGGAGAGAAAGGATCAAGATGGCCAGAGAGATATAATCATCATCACCATCATAATCACCACCATGACCACCACCACCACCATGACCACTGCTACCATCACCACCACCACCATCACCACCACCACCATCACCACCACCACCATCATCACCACCACCACCGTCACCACCACCATCATAATCACCACCATGACCACCACCACCACCATGACCACTGCTACCATCACTACCACCATCATCATCCTGTCTCTTATACACATCTGATGATCCAGCGGATGACCTAAATCAAATCACTTCTGATTATACAGTCATCACCACCACCACCATCACCACCACCACCATCACCACCACAACCACCATCACCACCACCACCACCATGACCACCGCTACCATCACCACCACCGCTACCATCACTGCCACCACCACCATCACCACCACCATCACCATCACCACCGCCACCATCACCACCACCGCTACCATCACTGCCACCACCACCATCACCACCACCACCATCACCACCACCACCACCATGACCACCGCTACCATCACCATCACCATCATCATTATCACCACCACCACCACCACCACCACCACCATCACCACCACCATCACCACCGCCACCATCACCACCACCACCACCATCACCACCACCATCATCAAAATCATTATCACAATCATCTTCATCATCACCACCATCATCACAATCATTTACCACCACCATCACCATCACAATCATCACCACCATCATCATCACTACCATCATCCATAAACTGCACTAAAAAACTAGAAGCAAAGCCTTAAAAGTTCCCAGAACTATGAAGCATTCTGAGGATGAAAGGATCATCATGAAGAGGAAACCACAGTTCTGAGGTTGTGCAGAACTAAAAAGATAGAGGGCTGCTCTAGAATGTGATGAGCTTGGAGATCAAGAACATTGGGAGGATCCAGGGAGGATAGTCACTTTGTTCACCACAGAGGAGCTGCCACCTCTCCACCCTGAAGGTTGAGAAGCTGGCAGTAGAGGTCTCAGTCCCCCAGTATGGAGCACTGGGTTCAGACAGTCATGATGGGGAGGCCAGGTGAGGCCCTGGCAACACCCAGGTGGGACGGGATGCTCTCTACATTCAAAAGACTAGATGCAGTGAATAGGAATTGGCAGATAGGCTGAAAACCAGATGTGAAGTGGAGCAGGCAGCCAATGACCCCTAAATATTTGAAAAAGCCATGAAAGAGAGGTTACAGCCCCAACAAATGGAAAAGTTTACATCCAAAGAGCAGAGTTAATAGAGCAAACAGAACAAGAATTTGGCACATATATAATTAGAATCCTCAGAGAGAGATAAAATGATATTGCACCCATAAAAAGGAATGTTTTAGAGATCTTGGAAATGAAAAATTTGATGATTGAAATAAAATTCTCAGTAAATGGGCAGAAGCACTGAAGCTGATAAGACAGTAAGTTGAAAGGCTGAGCGTAGGAATGCTCTCTGAATAGCAAATATGGACAAGGATACAGAAAGGATAAACACTGGTTAAGAGAATGGGAGGACAAACCCCACAGCTGCCAACATTCATTTAGCGGATCTTCAGCAGATGGGAACAGAGAACATGGAGGGGAGAAGTCACTCAGGCAGGAACGGAAGGCAGGGTCCCCAACTGAGGACAGGTACGGGTCCTGGAGGCAGCTGAGCAGAATCGAGGTCAAACAGAAGGAAAGACTCTTATCAGCAATTTCACAGTGACATTTCTGAGCTCAAGCACAAAGAGAAAACCCTGAAGGCTTCTGGGAGTAGGAGGGGGAGGGTAGAGAAGGGAGCGACTACATAACTACAAAAATAACATTGGATACGAGAAGAAACTGGGGAAATAGCTTCAAACTTCTGAGGAAAATCCTTGGGAATCATTATTCCACAAGTGTAACAACAACACAAGTGTGAGGACCCAAAATGAGATGTTTTTCAGACATGCAAGGATTCAAATATTTGACATCTCAGACCTGATCTGAAAGAAGAATTAACTCAAGGACTATGGTACAAGAATCCACAAAACAAGGACTTCCCCGGCAGTCCAGTTGTTAAGACTCCGAGATGCAAATACAGGTGGGGGCGGGGGTTCAATCCCTGGTCGGGGAACTAGGATCCCACATGCTGGAAAAAAAAAAAAAGAAACCACAAAACAAATGGGGAATCAGTACCTTAAACATAGAGCTATAATTCACATACCACAAGATTTATCCTTTTAAAGTATGATTCAGGAGACTTTAGTGTTTCCACAATGCCATTCAACTGTCCCCAGCGTCTAAGCCCAGGACACTCAGCGCCCAGATAGAAACCCTGTGCCCGTCAGTGGTCTTGCCCCAGGTCTTCATCCTAATTTAACAGGACGTTGAAATAGGGTTCCTTTTCTCTCTTTTCTGAGGAGTCCTTGAGACAGTAGGAAAAAGCAAAATAAATACAACTTGATCCATCCAACAACAGATAGAAGAGAGAAACTACAGAAAACTGTGGCAAATGAACACACAGTGAGATGGCAGGCAAACTGAAGCAGGTCAGTAAGTCACAACCAATCTGACTGTTAAATTCATCTATTGAAAATGTGGAGGTGCTCACAGTGGGGAAACCCTACATTCAACCATATGCTGTTGTAACCATAGGTGAGGGACAAACCTAAAGCAAAACCACATAGGATAATAAGAGATCCTGGGATGGAAAAAGATACCTGCAAGTTATCATAAATGATGCATTTCCATATATAATATATGGTGCTATCGAAATGTAACATGGGGTAAAATAGAATTTGAAGCAGAAGCTTAAGAAGACCATGAAGGATATTTCATGTAGATAAAAGGCATAAACTGTCAAGAAGATCTATCAGCCATGGGTGTTTAAACGTCTAAAATATAGATTCAAAATCTGTTCTGTTCTATGTCCCCATATACTAGCAATGAAGCAAAACCCACACCCTCGATGATCACAGGAGAATCTGTTAGACTCCAGAGAGATCAGGAAAAGCGACCAGAAAGACATGACACACGTATGAGGCAAAAGTCCCAGAGAGGTGCGGGGGTCAG
Source organism: Cephalophus harveyi (assembly GCA_006410635.1). Classification (NCBI taxonomy): domain Eukaryota; kingdom Metazoa; phylum Chordata; class Mammalia; order Artiodactyla; family Bovidae; genus Cephalophus; species Cephalophus harveyi. The sequence goes on along the minus strand of SJYT01073459.1, from coordinate 124,754 downwards.
GCCTGCCTGTCAAGCACGGGGAAGTCTGGTGACCTCGGGCAGCCGGCCCAGGCAGTATCTTTGGAGTGGGAAAGAACGGACAAGGTGCCAGGTCCACACTGGCTGCTGGGGTGTCTGAGCAGAGAGCACTGGGGCAGAAAGGGGCTTCAAGACTCTGGAAGCACAGAATTTCCGGAACAACTTTATACTTCTACTGTACCCTCAGAGATGCTATTACATATATCAAATGCTCCAGCTTGCAGCAGGATACCAAAATGCCAGCCCAGGAACCCCAGTATGGGCTGCATCTCTTGGAGAACGGGGACTGAGAGTGGGCGGGGCGGGGCTGGCTCAAGAACCCATTCTGCACTTTCCTACTGTCCTTCAGCCAGGAGACTAAGGCACACATTATTTGTTTTTTAAATTGGGCGAGATGTCGCCTGATTGAAACAAGTGCATTTACAGGAAATTTAATTCATAACTGATGGTTAAATAAGAGGACACTTTTAGCCCATAAAAGAAGAACTTAGAAGAACAAAGTTGGAGGACTCAGGGTTTCCAATTTTAAAAATTACTACAAAGTTACAGTAATTGGGACAGTGAAGTGCTGCCATAGGAAAGACACAGAGGTCACTGGAATGGAATTAGAGACCAGAAATAAACGCTTGATTTCAGACAAGGATGGCAAGACAATTTAATGAGGGTGAGAACAGTCTTTCAAACAAAGAGTACCAAGACAATTGGATATCCACATGCACAAGAAGGAAGCTGGATCCCTTTCTCATGCTATATACAAAAACCATCTTAAAGTGGGTCCTACATCTAAATTTTAGAGCTAAAATTTTAAAATTACTTGAGGAAAATATAAGAGGAAATCTTCATGACCTTGGGTTAGGCAAACCCTTCTTATATATGCTATGATGAAAAAGCACAAGAGACAAATTTCAAATAGATAGCTTGTACCTCATCAAAATTAAACACTTCTGTACCCCAAAGGATATTACAAGAAAGTGAAAAAATGATCACAGAATGGAAATATTTGCAGATCTTACATCTGATCAGGGACTCATATCCAGAACACAAAAGAGATCCTTACAACTCAACAAGGCAAAAGACAAATAACCTGTTAAAAATGGGTAATTGAATAGGTGTTTCTCCAAGGAAGATTTTAAAACGGCCAAGAAGCACCTCAGTATCAGTCACTGGATTCTCCCTGGTGGCTCAGATGAATCCGCCTGAAATGCAGGTGACCTGGGTTCCATCCTGGGTTGGGAAGAGTCGCTGCAGAAGGGAATGGCTGCCCACTCCAGTATTCTTGCCTGGAGAATCCCCATGGACAGAGGAGCCTGGCGGGTTTCAGTCCATGGGGTCGCAAAGAGTAGGGCAGGACTGAGTGACTAATGCTTTGACACACATACATCATTAGTTATTACGGAAATGCAAGTGAAACCCACAATCTAACACTTGGTAGAACAGTCATGAAAAAGAACGGTAACATGTGTTGAGGATGTCGAGAAGCTGGAACTCACATATACTGCTGGTGGGAACCTATAACAGTGCTGCTTCTGTGGAGAATGGTTCAAAAGTTCCTTAAAAAGTCAAACACAAAAAAGAAAAGGGAAAAAGAAATGTAGGCTTATGTTAGCTTTAGTATGGACCATTTTCAGCCATTTGTGTCCGAACTAAGTCACATAACAGCTAATAAACAAAGCTCGGATATATAAACAAACAATAAACAACAATCAAAAACTCTCTTAGCAAGATGATTCCAGGCTCTGTCACAGGTTGCTTTATTTTTCACTTCAAACTAACATTTAACTTCTTCTGCCAAAAGCATTATTAGATCAGCGACCCTTTCTTTAAAATGCTTTTATCCATTCTTCCAGTTCAGGGGGCTTCAGACTTTTGTAGAGGAAAAGATAGCCTGTGACAAGTAGATGACATTTAACACAAAATCCTGTAACAAGAGAAAGGACATTTTACTTAGGAGAGGTTCTAGGAAGAAACAGTAGGATGTTTGTGAGACAGAGTGATTTTCAAGGTTTAATGAAATATTAAAAAAAGTACTTTTCACTGATGCATCAGTTTTTACTGTCAAATATAAAAGTGCTTATTCTCACAAATCCTTAAGGCTCATTCTGTTACAGTAGAGAAAGATGCTTCCCCATTCCAGAACTGTGCCGCACGCATTTCATGTGACTTACAGACATAGCAAAACTTCCATACAGTCAAATAAATGGCCAGCGATTCCATCATCCTTGCTTGTACTCGTCGATTTAAACTCGGACCAAACATAAGATCCTCCCAGACAAATCCTTAATATTAGTTGTTCTCTACTCCTTCCTAATATCTTGCCTAAATAATTCATGATTTGAATGTGTACTTCTGTTTATTTGCAATATGATAAAATACAGCTGTGGGGGAGCAACTTTTTTTTTTTTAATACAAGAGGGAGACAGTTTGCACTTCTGTAAGCAGATCCAAGCAACCAGCAAAGGAGAGAAACTTTACCCTCCAGGACTGTAGGTATCTTTGAAGCAGCTGGGAGATGAGACCTCTCTGGAAGAGGAAGAGCTCTTGGTAACTTAGGGAGGGTCCACTGGAATTTCCTTGGAAAAAGTGTTCACGAATTTCAAGAAAACCTGGAAGAAGTTTTCCTTGCTAAAGCCATCATTCTTTATTAATTTCTTGGGTTAAGATTTTTTTTTTTTAAAAATCACATTATTAAAGATGCAGTTGAAAGCACAAGATTTCATCAGGAGTAGGGTGTGTCATGGTGATTCTTAACAGACCATTATGACTACTTGGATTAAAGTAGTGACGATCAACACAGATCCTGTGCTTTTTACCCATATCAAATGCTCTCATAAGAAGTCTCAAATGAATAATCACATAACAAAAATGAACTTAAGCTCTTTTAATAGTGAACAGCTAGACAAAAATGAAAATGGTATTGGATGTTAATATAGCACTAATTATTTAATAAATAAATAATCAATGCTACAATATGTATATTTTTACAGCATAAATTACTGTATAGAACCCTCTGACTTAAAATCCTCTTCAATTGTTGAAACAATCTTAAGACCAATTCCTGTAAGAGGAGATGAAGGCCCTTTGTTTTGGTTTGGTGGCTGCTTCAATTGGATGGCTGGCGATGTCTCACAGGGGATGAGCAGGTTTCTAAGTGGCTGGCAGCTTTCCCAAGACCAAGATGCAGAATTTGAAAAGGTGTTTAGTGTGACACAGGGGGCCTCTGATATCCCCACACTGAAATCTTGAATTAGAATTGCCAGCTCCATGAATAAACATCCAGGATGACACAGCTAAAGGACAATGGTGGAATTAAAATTCCTGCTCTGGCTGAGGCAAACTGTGTGAGAGTGACTTTGAACTTGATTTCACAGAACCTTGGCGGTAACCCGCTGTTGCGCTGTAGTAGGCGTGTCTGTTCCTTAACATCCTGCCCGAGATGAGATGAAATCTGAGTGTCTAGCTGGTGAATCTCCACCTCCTCATGCTAATATTAACCTGAATACCTGGAGTGCACCCAGGTGTTGTGCTGCCATGAAAAGGGGACTGGTATTATTTGGGCTTAAATCAGGCTGGAACTTTCATGACTGTCCGTTGTTATTCTTTTGTCCTAGAGAAAGACTAGGAAAGGGGTTTCCAGTGAGTATGACAAGAAGGGGCCCTTCTGAATGAGCGTTTCATGATTGTTTTGGCTAAGCTCAAAGCACTGATGGTGGGACACAAGGAAGCCCCCATGTCTCAATAATAGAAATATTAGGTAAAAGCTGAAAACCTCAACTGAACATTTATGGCTTGACCTCGGTGATGACAGTCAGGTCAGTGGTCAGATTTCCGGGCTCTGTCTTGCTGCCTGGAGGGAGAACGGTCATTCTCATAAAGTCACTGAGTTCTCAGGTTGGCTTTCCCTCTCCAGGCAGCCTGACTAAGGGTTAGCCTACAATTAAGCAATAACGTTGAGGCAATTATCTAGCCCACTAGAGGGAAAACGCCTCCTTTCCTCAGGAGGGGTGTCTGCTTTCCTGAAGCTTGTGACATACCCTTGTGATATACCTGTGTGACAAGTCCCCTTTCTCAGGGACAAACCTCCCAGAGCAGCTGTCCTCCACCCCACCAGCCCCAAGCAACAAAAACAGTCACCACCAGAGGGGCAAGATTCTCATGAAGGGAACTGGCATCAAAGGAAAGCCGGGAGAGCATGGGTAGTGAGAAGATGGTGCCGTGGGGCATCTGGCCAGACCAGGATGTTCAGAGCCTGGTGGTCTAGAGGCAGGCTGCGTTCTCACTGAAGAGGCACCCATGGGGAGCGGGACCCCATGTCCCTCCTTCCCCTGTTTCTTAAGGCCAGGACTGGATGAGGAAGGGAATGGTGGGATTGTACCACCACCTGCAGGGGACCTGGCAAGGACAGACCCCTCCACCCCTGCCCCCTCACTGGTCTATTAGAGCCCTGCCTACCAGCAGGCTGGACTCAAAAGTGGTAACAGCAAAAGCTTGGGGGTCCCATGGAGACCCCACTGTCATCCTCTTGGTTCCAGAGAGCTGGGTCGGAGCTGGGACTTTGCCCATCACACACCTTTGCACCATGGTACGTGGAAGAGACTGGGCTGCCTCTGTTGTCACAGCGACGCTTAACTCCAGCTGCCGGCGACAACTGGTCTCCAGCTGCTGCTCTAACCTGGTGATCTGCAATTGGATCTTTGGGGCGGCAGCTAATTGGGTTACATTTCACACAGAGGAAATGGAATCGTGGAGAGGGGCTTTATCCAAGAACTGGGGGCAGCAAGTAAAGGAGGAGAGTGTCTGGGCAGCCTGATTTACCCCTGACCCTTCAAACCGCAACGTCATCAAGTTCTCATATTGAATCTGTTTGCTTAAAGTTTCCGCTGTCTCTAGTAATTGTTCTCAACAGTCAAGATACAGAATCTGACTGATAGAAGGGGAAAAAAAAAACAACCCCAAAGGAATGAAAAAAAATCAAGCCAGCTCACAGAGAAGGAAATTTTGGGTTGAGTTGGCAGCCCTGGGGACCTCAGGGGATTCATAATCAGTTTGCAAATTACTCAAAGGAAAGTGTTAATACTGTTTTTTTGCCCTACAAATAGATCCCAGAGATAGCTGGTAAGGCTAAGGAAGTGCCTATCACTAAAGATGAGTGTGTTACATGCTTAGGATTTTTGACACCTGAACTATGTGGCCATACTTCAGCTTTGGTGATCATTCACGCTGTAGATGAAGGTAACAGAGGAGACTCAAAGAATGTTCTTTAAAAAGCCACATACATTTGGCTACTGTGGGTAGACTCTGCCCAGTCAAGTAACGCACATTCCTCAGTGGTAAGTATTTTCTTTGCTCATTTGGGCATCTAGAAATAAAGAGAAGATAAATATTGGAGGAAAAAAAAAATCAGTCCTGTTTTATGAAAAACTGAAAAAGCATTGGAAACCAATACAGAAGTAAGAAAATTGGGATTATTTTTTATAAACAAAGAGCACTCTTGGATAATTCTAAACATTGGCATTATCTTACATCATAGCTGGATATAAGCATTTTCTGATGAGCTTTTCCTATGTTAGAAATGAGTCTGCCATCCGGCTTTTCAGGTCTCAACATTATTTCCTGATGCTTAAAGACAAATGCTGATCCTCGTGTTGACTGGCAATTAGTACCTTGAATTCATCCCTCAGAGCAGTGTGTTCACAATTGGCCATAAGAGGTGGCTTTTCAAAGTAATGCAGAGGGATTTAATCCCTTGATTCCCATTACTACGAATAAGAGCTGTGAGCCTATATCCCCTTTCAACTGACCCCAAACTCACCCCCTGCTGCCTCAGAGCACCAATTAAATAATAAAACCCAAACCAAACCATGGTCAGATGTATTTCATTTGAGAACAGAGTTTTATAATTTCCCTTATGCCAAGCAAACAAACCCATCTGATGACATATACAGAAGGATTCGGTTTGAATAAAGAGAACACGCATCTCAAAAGTCTGAACATTTCTTGTGCTATTTGTCAGGAAGCTTGTAATGTCAAAAAACTGTGTTCTTCTGGGAATGGGAAGACAAGGAAATAAACTCTGGCTCCAGATGGCTGGAAATGCAGTTTACGTTGTTGGGTTGTTTTTTCCTTTCATTTAAAAAAAGACCTTTTAAGACTCCAGTTGATTCAGTGAAATGTCAATTGCTCAGTTATGTCCGACTCTTTGTGAGCCCATGGATTGCAGCCCACAAGGCTCCTCTGTCCATGGGATTTTCCAGGCAAGAATACTGGAGTGGGTTGCCATTTCCTTCTCCAGGGGATCTTCCCAACCCAGGAGTCAAACCTGGTCCCCTGCATTGCAGGTAGATTGTTTACCGTCTGGGCCACCACTTCTTAAAAATAGGATTCTGATGGGAATAGATTTCAGCTGAGTAGTAGGCTAAACTGCATAAGGGGAAGATAGCTCTTGAAAGACTGTTGGATATTTCTTAGCCCAAACCACCTCTGAGAGAGTGCCAAGTTCAGTGGTCTCTGGAGCAAGCAAAGCCAAGGACCCCATTCTGGTCATCTTTGAGATGAGGTGGTCTTCATGGGGACCGGAGCTAGGGTTCTGCTGTCGTATTTGAATACAAAGATACAGGCTGGACAAAATGAAGCAACGGTTTTACTTCTGTTCCTGTTTCTACTTCTTTTTAGTTTAATTTGAGGAGGAAAGGAATGAAAACGGGGAGAAAGAAGAGTAAAAAAAAATGAGGCTAATAAAAATTGCTCTCACATGGAGGAGATATATATCATGGAAAGCCACTGATCTAATATCTCTATCTTCAGTAGTTCAAAATTCTCTCATTTCACTCAAGAAAATATTGCTGACATTATTCCACCATGTTGGTTAGAGTTGGAAAAACCTGGTAGACACAAGTGAGGGAATTAACTTCTGTCATTAGGGAATGCTGAGTAAAACAGTGTCCCGGGGCTGCTGGCTGGACAGGCATCAGTGTAGCTATCAAAATAACCCCCTTAAGCTCCCTATTCAGCATTTTCTGGGACACTGTGGGTGTGTTCTCACACACATGTGTGTAAATATGCTGGTAAATGGGAAAGACAAGTAGCAAACTATACTTCCAATAATGAAAACATTACTTTTTTCCCCCATGAAAAATATCAAACTTGGTAATGATAATCTGTCGGAAGCATCATTTAAAAATTTTTATGAAACTACAAGGTCCATTCTAAAGAGATTATAAACTAGGGACCAGAATGCTTATTTGAATATATTTTGAGTCTGAAGTTTCCTTGTAAAAATATTCACAGAAATTGGTGGACATTTTTTCTTATTTTTACGTACAACTCGATGTCTCTCATTTACAACATAAATCATTTAATGTAACATTTGCAACCTTAGAAAGGCAGACATAGTTAATCCAAGTCAGTTTATAAATTCCAATTTCACATGGATTAAAAACTGCAGATAAATTAAGTCACAATAATATCCTGTACATGCATTAAGGCTGGTGACTGCTAAAGTGTCTTGGGTATCTACAAACAGGAAATCACACACAGATTACTGGGTTTGGAGAGTGTCTACATCATTAAAAAAAATCTTGCTTTTTTTTTTTTTTGTGATACAGATTTCAACAGTAACTCTGGAAAACTGTGAAAAATGTTATTTAAAAATATATATGTATATACTACTGCACAGTTTCAAAGATGTGGTTCATAAATAAGGTTGGCTGCACTGATTAATTTGATAACAATTACTGCACTTCCGAGGTGATTTAAACACGCAGTGACTTATACTCAACATTAGGCACTGGTCATATCCTTCAAGCATACTACAGTTTTACGGTAGCTGTACTGTACATATATATTTTTAAATGTATGTATTTATACAAACTGTGTATATTATGTATGGGATGTCAGAAATGTACACATCACTGGTATGTAATACACACATCTTTGTTGTAGATACGAGGGTACATTTTAGTGCAGGAAAGCTCACTGCTTTGATTCCACATGTTCAATCCAATACACAGTTTGTCAACTTTTCAGATTTTTTTTTCCCGTACATTTCTCTTTAGATAGTGGGTCCGACTTTCCGTTTGCAATTTGAAAGTTTCCAGAAATAACGTTTTAACAGAACCTCTCTTCCCAAACACAATTCTGCATGTGAGTCTGATCTGTGTCGAATGGTAACAAATCCCACATTTTAATCATGAATATATTTGGGTTCCTCTCTTTCAAAGATATTTCTAACAATTGTGATCCAGGTCCATTCAGGTCATGGAGGGATAAGGCCAGTTGAACTTGTACTGAACTTCTGAAGAAATAATGTCTTCAAATAGAAGGAAATGATGATAGACATTCTACATTTAAATGGGAGGCTCTCCCAAAGGATATACAGGGAAGGGTGAGCAGTGCTGTCTCTGGGGGGTGGGACTGAGTACTTCCTACTTTACACTTGTCCGCATTGTTTGAATTTTCACCATGAGTGTCTATTAGTTTCATAATCAGAAAACACAAGAGAGCTATTTGTACTTTGAACAAAACTAAAGAATAGGAACCAGCGATGATCAGAAGATGCTCCCTTATCAAAAGCACTGATGCCAAAGCAAGGAACAACCGCTGCCCCAACATACTCCACCAGTGCAATGCGGCCGTGAGAGGGACGGCACACTGTGACTGCCCCCAGTTAACTGGTTTCACGTTTTGCTGGAGATGACTGCGGCTCACGGCGTCCTGATGTAGGGCTGCTGGCACAACCAGCTGGAGGCAGCCTGTGCCTTGACTTGTGAGCACACTATGTGGACACCACCATGTGGCCTGGGGCTTAAAGGTGAATCAGATCAGAAAGGCACCCCAGGGATGCACAGGGACACTGGGGGGGCCATCCTTTTATGAAAGTCTGAACATTTCATCAGAATTCAGCAACAGGGAGCAGAACTAAGCCTCAGTCCTCCAAAAAATAAATAAAAATTTCTTAAGTTAGACCCCAATGGGAAGGGGAAATCTAGTAATAATTAGTGAAAGGAATGTCAGAAGCACCTTGGTTGAATAAATGGGAAAAAAGAAGTATTGTTAATATTTCCAGCTGCTTAAAGGCCAACACCAAATGCAAATTTCACAAAGCCTTCACTTGTTCATTGAAATGAATTTCAAATCACCAAAGCTGTTCAATCACTTGCACAGTTTTGAATCAGTGCTTAGAGCTAGGGAATTACAGCAATCTGATTTCCCACCCACAGATCAGGCTGACGAAAATGTTAATATTACAACCAAACCAGTGAGACCATTAGCATCTGATATACATGTTTTACGTTACCATCACCTTGAAAAATGGATTATTCCATGTACCCCATCACCTGTCTTTCTCAGGCTGTCTTGGGGTAATTTTGTCAAGCGAGAGGCATCAAGGTCATTATTTTTGTTTTTAAAGCATGGCAAGGTATATCCTCCTTTCCAGGAGTTTTCTTTTTTCTTTTTACCAATATCTTTGTATTCAAATATATTTAACAAGAACACTACATCTAGGATATGACAAGAGACAATAAAAGAAAGAAATTTCAGACAAACATTGTAAACAAAATGTTGAAAAAACTAAAATGTAAACTTAATTAAAAAAAGCAAAACAAAGAATCGGCGGCAGACAGACACGTACCGGATGCACAGGGGCTTAAGGATGATGTTCGGGTCGCTGCTACCCCAGACAAACTGCAATCACTACAGGAATCCCCTGCTCTGTGGTGAGCAACCTGCTTATCAGACCCTGAAAAATATCCCCCAGGTCAAAAATGCACTCAAGGTCCGCACGGCACTTTCTCCAAAGACAGGGAGAATTAGACAGGATCATGGCAGCAAACAGTTCCTGGCCTGACAAAGCAACAAACACAGATTCCGATGGAAGGGACACCCTAGACGACGTCCTCATTTGGCCAAGAACATGGGTAAGAAAGCTCTCAGAGGAAGGAAAGGCTTGTTGAAAAGTACTGGCTGACAAAGTACGGGGCTCCACAGCCCCTGGGGTCACAGTGGCGGGAGGAGCAAACACACGTGCCGGCTGGGCTCCTGGCAGGTGCAGAGGGTGGTTTCTCACCGAGCCCGGGGACACAGCTGCCGCTGCTTTCTTGTGGGTGAGTTTTCAAAGACATGGAGGTTTTTTTTTTTTTTCCACCAAATCTCAGGGTCAGGGTCAGGTCAGGGTCATACTATTTTGGGGGGCAGGGCAGGGAAGGCCCATGGGAGTCGATTCATTTGCGTCTAACACGTTTAGTTGATAGTAGAGTTAGATGGAGAATTGGATGGAGGAGGGGAGGGACTAGACAAAGGCAGGGCATTTGGTAACATGCAATCTAGTAAATGTCCAGCACAAAAATAACTGACTTATTTTCATTATTCAAATACCCATTAATACAGACAATAAAAAAATAATGGGAGAAAAGTATATTAATACTGAAAGTAATCAACAGTATAAGAGCTGGGTTCATCTTAACTGGCAGTCAAGCTTTTGGTGTGCTATATTGCACCTGGCTCACTAACCCATGAGATTTTGGCTGAATATTCTAAGAAGTCACGGTTTAGCTTGAACTAGAAAGTGTGTGTGTGTGTGTGTGTGTGTGTGAGTGAGTGTGTGTTTTCTCTGATCAGAAACGTCAGATCACTTTGTCTAACCTGGGATTCTGGAAACTAGACAAAGATGTGTTCTAGAGAACTGTTGTGTCTTACACACCTCCACAGGCAGCTTATTCCACACCCACACACACAAACACTCATGCCCTGGGAGAAAAGACTGCTGTTCGATGCTGAAAAATATTCACCGCCTTTCGAGAAATGCTGTGGCCGGGAACGTGGGGAGCACAGTGTCCAGAAACGCTGGGCGATCTGTGGCGACGCGCACACGCCGCAGCCCGGGGGCGGGTGTCTAGGCCAGGTGGGCGCTGTTTCGCAGCCAGTGCAGGCCCTGCTGGGAGTACTGGACCAGGTGCTCCATGCTGCTGTGCAGGGTGACCGGCCCCATGAGCAGGTCCAGGTCGTTGAAGAATTCTGGTGAAACAGAGAGGGTCATCAGGGGGATACACGCTCAGCTCCCGGTCCCATCACATGACGTGAGCCCCCCGGCAGAGAGCTCACCGACGTCCCGAGAAGCCCTCGACTGGCGACTTCTAATTCAAACCAATGACATCTATTCAGCCAGAAAGCAAGGAAAACTGACCTCCCCGGGCAGCATTCTCCTTTGTGCAGTGACACCCCTTACCCTGAACTTGGCCTGAAGCTCTGTCAGCCTTTACACTGTACTCAACTGTGTTAGGTGCTGAGCCCCTGGGGGAGTCCGAGGCTCCTGGAGGCAGATCAGGGATGTTTTTTTTTTTTTCTTTTGGAACAATCAGCGTGTATACACTGTCTTTTATTTTTATTCTATTGGAGAAGAGTTAATTTCCAATGTTGTGTTAGTTTCAGGTGTACAGCATAGTGATTCAGTCATGTGTGAAATATGATTCAGCTTCTTTTCCCTAATAGGTTATTGCAAAATGCTGGGTAGAGTTCCCTGTGCTACAGTGTAGGTCCTTGTTCACAGATGGTTTCTGAGACCTCTCTACTGAGGTGGCCAGCCAGTCTGTAAACCTTCTCTGGGTTTGTCCTTGCTTTAAACATATATCACTGCCAAGGCGCTATGCTCGGGGCACAAGGGTGGAGTCAGAGGACACCAAGATGAAGAATGCAGAGGCTCTGCCATCTCAGACACTGCAGTTTAGCAGCTGACAGAGACAAATCAATTCACGAGGCTGCCACGTCGCACCAACCAAGGCCACTGAAGAGCACTCTCTGGAAGTAAGAATCTGGGAAGTGTCTGTCACTCAGTCGTGTCCGACTCACGCAACCCCATGGACTGCAGCCTGCCAGGCTCCTCTGTCCATGGATTCTCCAGGCAAGAATACTGGGATCAGTTGCCATTCCCTTCTCCAGGGGATCTTCCTGACCCAGGGATTGAACCCTGGTCTTCTGCACTGCAGGCAGATTCTTTACTGTCTGAGCCACCTGGGAGGAGGTTTTGAAAGGTGCTCCCGGATGTGCTGAATGAGGTCCCGCTAGGGAGGCTCAGAGAAGAGCCAGGGTCCAGGTGGCAGGGAGGACAGCGTGGCAGGAAGCCAGGAGCAGAGCCGGGGAGGAAGGGCAGGTTGGGAGAAGCCAGGTGGACTTCAGACTGGATGTGTGGCTCTGCTGAGGGACAGGTGGCAGCTGGTGACACCATCTGGAGCCTGGCCTGCTCAGGTTCTCCCAAACCGGCCATAGAAATCTTTGTATATTTGTCCTTGCTCTTTTATTCACCTGTGACATCCACCCCTACTCCATCTCAGCTACTCGACTACTACCTGCTTTTCAAAATCCTGTTCTGTGCCAGCTCCCAAACCGGCCATAGAAACCTTTGTACATTTGTCCTTGCTCTTTTATTCACCTGTTTTTTTATTCACATCCACCCCGACTCCATCTCAGTTACTCGACTACTATCTGCTTTTCAAAATCCTGTTCTGTGCCAGCTCCTCTAGGGAGCCTGTCCTGCTGGTCTTGGCCCCTGGCACTGACCTCCGTGGCATCCCCACTGGGTTTTCTGGGTACACCATCCCTGAGCTGCTATTATGTCCCATCTGGTTACATGATCAGTTTCATGTACTCAAGGCCCAGCTGCCTACCTGTGCCACTGGTTCTCATCTCATCATGAACTTCTCAGTCCTAGCCTCAGAAGCACGTTACCATGGGAACAAAACTCTCACTCAGTACTGGAGAAAGAGCAGGAACTTGGTAGGGAGAACATTAATAACACATATACCAGTCAGGGCTTCCCTGGTGGCTCAGACAATAAAGAATCTGCCTGCAAAGCAGGAGCCTTGGGTTCAATCCCTGGGTCAGGAAGAACCCCTGGAGGAGGAAGTGGCTACCTATTCCAGTATTCTTGCCTGGAGAATCCTGTGGACAGGGGAGCCTGGAGGAGGACAGAGGAGGCTATAATCCAGGGGGTGGAAAGAGTTAGACACGACTAAGTGACTATCGCTTCATTTTCTTTCGTAACAATGCATGTCTTAAAAGAATCTATACCAGTTGACCTCAGCATTCTATTTCTACAGCTCCCTCCTATCAGAAGATAATCAGAAATATGAACAATGATTTATATGAAGCTATCTATCATACTGTTGTTTGTAATAGTGGAAGAAAGTGGAAGGAACATAAATGTTCAACAGCAGGGGAATGGTTTGAGAAATTGTGATACTCTAAGACTGTATCAAGTAGTTCAGCTCCCTAGTAGCTCAGACAGTAAAGCTTCCTCCTGAAATGCAGGAGACCACGGTTTGATCCCTGGGTTGGGAAGGGTGCCTGGAGAGGGAAATGGCAAGCTACTCCAGTATTCTTGCTTGGAGAATTCCATGGACAAAGGAGCCTGGCGGGCTACAGTCCATGGAGTCACAAAGAGTCGGACACGACTGAGTGATTAACACACACAGCGACTGCATAACCACTATTATGACAATGTTACAGAGTCAACATAAAGGGTGTTTTTGAACTAGTTAGTCTCATGAAAATACGCCTGATATAATGTAAAATGAAAAAAAAAGGATGCAAACCTGTACATACACTATGATCTTATTTTGGTAAAACTTTTGCATATTTGGAGACGACTAGATGACATTTCAACAGAATGTTAGTAGTGATGAGATTGTTGTTGTTTAGTCGCTAAGTTGTGTCCGATTCTTTTGTGACCCCATGGACTGTAGCCCACCAGACTCCTCTGTCCTCAGAATTTCCAGGCAAGAATACTGGAGTGAGTTGCCATTTCCTTCTCCAGGGGATCTTTCTGACCCAGGGATTGAACCCATGTCTCTTTCATGGCAAGTGGGTTCTTTACCACGGAGCCACCAGGGAAGCCCATGATAAGATTACTGATAATTAAAATTTTTTTTTCTCTATTTTCTGTACTTTACAAATTTAGCCATAGTTTACATACGTACCAGTTTAAACATGCTTTTATGAGTAAAAGCAAACATTATTTAAAAGAAATACAGCTACTGTATAGCTCAGGGAACTCTACTGGGCTCTGTGGTGACCTAAATGGGAAGGGAATCAGATAAAAAGGGGTATATATATCCCAAAGCAGAAACTAACACAACATTGTAAAGCAACCATACTCCAACAAAAATTAGTTAAAAAGAAAGAAATACAACTTACCCTTAAAAACCGGTTTTTTTTTCCAGCTATCATTTGAATAGGCAATAACATCCATGTGTGTGTGTGTTAAGTCACTTCAGTTGTGCCCAACTCTTTGAGACTGTATGGACTGCAGCCCACCAGGCTCCTCTGTCCATGGGATTCTCCAGGCAAAAATACTGGAGTGGGTTGCCACGCCCTCCTCCAGGGGATCTTTCTGACCCAGGGATCGAGCCTGTGTCTCTTGTGCCTCCTGCACTGGCAGGCGGGTTCTTTCCACTAGCACCACCTGGGAAGCCCAGGAACATTCATACTCATCAGCTAATTAATGCACGCAGTATTTCAGATCCCCAGATATGTTCTAGGCATTGTGCAGGTCTTAGGGTTACAAAGCTGAATAAAATGTCATCCCTACCTTCAAGGACCTCACTGTCTAAAGGAAAAACATGCGTGTGCATATCTATATCATTGGTACCTGTATCATCTCTAACCCCATCTCTATCTCTGTCTTTCTCGCAGTAGCGATAAAGACAGGCAGAGGCACTGGAGGTGCTGAGTAGGGGAGAAGTCAGGGAAAGTTCACCCGGTAGGTGACAGCTTCTACTTGGGTGAATGATGCAGCCTCGCCCAGTGATGCCCAAGGAGCAGGCTGTCCCCCGAGCCGTGGCTGGCCCACGCACAGCTCCCTCCCCCCCGAGCCGTGGCTGGCCCACGCACAGCTCCCCCAGGGCGCAGGCACCTCTGTTCTCCTTGGCCAGGTTGTCCGCCATCTCCCAGTAGTCGTAGCTGTGAAGGATGCTGTTGGTGATGCTCACGTGGTTGGCCGCCATCTGGTGGATGCGCTGCGGGATGCTGACGATGGTTGAGGGGGACAGGGCGTTGCTATTGGACAGGCTCCCCTGAGAGCCCACGGAGCCGGTGGGGGACGGGTTGGGAGACATGGGCGATGGGGTCCCAGTGCTCCTGGAAGGGGAGAGCATGGAAAAACAAGAGTGGAGAGGTTAGTACCTGGTGAGGCAGGGCAGCCCCTCAGGGCACTCTAAACAGTACATGTTGCCCAGCTTCGTGTGTGTGTGTGTGTGTGTGTGTGTGTGTGTGTTTGGGGTGGGAGGGCTCAGTCGTGTCCAATTCTTTGTGACCCCGTGGACTGTAGCCCACCAGGCTCCTCTGTACATGGGATTTTCCAGGCAAGGATACTGGAGTGGGTTGCCATTTCCTCCTCCAGGGGATCTTCCCGACCCAGAGCTCCAACCCGTCTCTTGAATATCCTGCGTTGGCAGGCGGGTTATTTACCACTGAGCCACGGGAAAGCCCTTGCTCAGCTTCATGCAACATCTCATTTATCACCTTCACTTCGCAAAAATGAACTTACTTTCCACTGGCCCCCCATGGAGATGGGGCTTGGGCAGCTTTAGATGAATTCTGCAAGAAAACAAAAATGTTGACAGTGAGTACCATCTGCTTGAGTTTAAACAGCCCACAATAACATGTTCTTAGTTGACCACTGAGAGAAGTAACGGCAGACCCTGTAGATAAAATGCAGGGTCACAGAAACGATCTGGGAAGTCACAGTTACTAGGCTATTGGCTTCCTCTCTGCAGGATAGTAGGGCGGCCGGCAACCCCCCTCCCACACATACACTGAGAACATCTTATATTTAAATGTAGGGCATATTTGCAGAACTTTTGACATAACATTTAATGCCTGAAAATATATGAGACCATCAACTGTTACTGTTTTAACTTAAGAAGCTTTAAAGTATTTCTCTTAAAGGAAGTTGCTCTTGAACATGTCTAAAAGAACAGATTAAATGTATTTCCTTAACAGAGACTGAATTCAAAAATTTTGATTTATTTAAATATCCTGATTTAGGATTTGTTGCCTGAGCCAGCTGTTTGCATCAGGCATTTAAAAGACATTTTGCCTGTGGCAAGGAAAGTTTCTAAATGTACAGAGAGATTTCCTCCCTGAGAGTCCAGTGAAGCTTTCTTGGACACAAATCTGTGAGATTGTTAAGGAAAAAAATGGTCTTTATAATATGGATGTCAATGTTCCCTTCCAGAAACAAGAAAATATAATAGCCTCAGCTTGGTTCCCCAGAGACAAAATGCTTCTTTTGGTTAAACAGAATTTTATGAAGTGATGACTGAGTTTTAGTTTTTAGTGGAGGTGTTATCAAAACAGTAAGAAATGGCCTTACACATGGCAATTTTGCAACATTGCCTTCAGGCCTCTTTCACTACAACTGAGGTCCCGTGACTGTAAAAAACACAGGTAGGGGCAAAGTCCTGTTTTTCAGAGCCAGTTGTACTGATGAAACTTATTTTTTATGAACTAACTATCATTGTTTCCTGGTAGCTCAGACGGTAAAGAATCTGCCTGCAATAATGGAGACCTGGGTTCGATCCCTGGGTTGGGAAGATCCCCTGGAGAAGGCAATGGCTATCCACTGCAGTATTCTTGCCTGGAAAATTCCATGGACAGAGGAGCCTGGAGGGCTATAGTCTATGGCATCGCAGAGTCAGACATGACTGAGCAACTAACACTAATCATTGTTTCCTAAAGTTTTCATAATCTCTGAACTTTAAGTAGTACTGAAGTAGCCTTTGATTTAGGGTATCTACCAGGAACTTCTGGAGGGGTTCTGATTTTGAACTTATGATCTTTGTTCATTCTGTACAGTTTTACGGACAATCCACATACATTAAGAACTTGGGTCTCTTAAAAGTTCTGTGGCTTAGAGTTCGGATTCCTTCTTTATTCAAGTGCTTTGCTTTACTATAATAACTCTTAAGTAATAGCTCTTCAGTCACTCAGTTGGGTCCAGTTCTTTGCAACCACATGGACTGCAGCACACCAGGCTTCCCTGTCCATCACCAACTTTGAGCTTGCTCAAACTCATGTCCATTGAGTCAGTGATGCCATCCAACCATCTCATCCTCTATCGTCCCCTTCTCTTCCTGCTCTCGATCTTTTCCAGCATCAGGGTCTTTTCCAGTGAGTCAGTTCTTCACATCAGGTGGCCAAAGTATTGGAGTTTCAGCTTCAGCATCAGTCCTTCCAATGAATATTCAGGACGGATTTCCTTTAGGATGGACTGGTTGTATCTCCTTGCACTTCAAGGGACTCTCAAGAGTCTTCTCCAGCACCACAGTTCAAAAGCATCAATTCATTGGTGCCCAGCTTTCTTTATAGTCCAACTCTCACATCCATACATGACCACTTGAAAAACCATAGCTTTGACTACATGGACCTTTGTTGGCAAAGTAATGTCTCTGCTTTTTAATATGCTGTCTAGGTTGGTCATAACTTTTCTTCCAAGGAGCAAGTGTCTTTTAATTTCATGGCTGCAGTCACCATCTGCAGTGATTTTGGAGCCCAAAATAGCTCTTAGATTCTAAATTTTTGATAATGACTTAAACTTAGGCACCCAAAGTAAAGGGAGACTCTTAAGTGTCAGTACTTGTCATTATAACCCACGATTGCCAGTGGATTAAGACAGTTACCTTTTTGGCTTAGCACCTGGATACTCTACATGCACGGCCAGGCTACTGGATGGACATGGCCCATGGGACCTCCAACACAGCTGGGTCATCAGAAATCATCTCCAAGAAGTGGAGGCTGGGGATTAAAGATCTAAAATGATGACTGTGGGGACTTCCCTGGTGGTACAGTGGGTAAGAATTTTCCTGCCAGTGCATGGGGGACATGGTCTGGGAAGATTCCTGGTCCGGGCGTGGAGCAACTAAAAGCCTGGGCACTGCAATTTCTGAGCCCGAGTGCTAGAGCCCACGAGCCACAACTACTGAGCCCGCGTGCTGCAACTACTGACGCCTCGGCGCCTAGACCCTGTGCTCTGCAACAAGAGAAGCCACCGCAACAAGAAGCCCGGGCACCTCAAGGAAGAGGAGCCCCCGCTCGCTGCAACTAGAGAAAAATCCACTCAGTAATGAAGACCCAGTGCAGCCAAAAATAAATATAAAATGATGGCTGTGTATCGGATGAAGAGTTGGTGGAGGCAGAGATGTATAATTTCTTGTTTCTATAGTCAAATGGACAGCAAAGAGGCCAGAAGTCTCAAATAAATTATGTCAGGTCCACTTCACAGCAGAACATCAGGGGTTTTTTTGTCTCCCCTCCTCTTTCTTCATTCTCCCAATGAAAATGATTTCATTCCATAAAAAAGCATAGTTTCCAATTCTATCCTTTTATGTGCACAGTGCTATTCTAGTGCCTCTGGGTTCTACCAAGCCATTTCTTATCATTTAAAATAACACCTTTATTAAAAATTAAATTAGTGACTGGAGATAGCAAAGAGTTCTCTTCTAAGGAGCTACTTCTAAGAGGAAGAAGCTCTGCGTGAACACAAGGAATTTATGTTAGCTATAAAGATGGACCTCCTAGGACACTGGGGTGGGTAACAGGATCTTCTTTCTCTAGGGGCACAGGCAGGGGGATAAATTAGATGGGTTCTCAGGCTATTCTCTGAGCCCTGAATGCCATGAGTAGGTCGTAAATGGGGGTTAGTGCAGATATCAGACGGCTCCTGTATTAGCCCCAAATCAGTGGACTCTACATTGAACATGTCCTTGACAGGGAGACAGCTGGGTACAACATTCTGCCCGTTAGCCAGACAGTACCTTGAAATAGTCGATAAGTGCTTTTGAATACTTGACAGCGTGATCCCTTTTGAGTCGAAACATCCTCCAGTACAGGAGAGCCAGGCATCGGTAACTGCAGCAGGGAGAGACAAATGAGCGGCCCCTGTGCCAACAATCTTGTTGTTCCAATGCACTCAATGTTCCTAGCATGATTATAGATATATTAAATATTTCTATACATAGGTATCTGACCTTCCTATTTGTTCGGTATGATTCAAAATTTGTTACTCCATTAAAAACATCCCTTCGTATAAGTAAATATGTATAAACAACATATATACATGAACAATATAAGTATAAATATGAATCAATAAACTGTGTATATATAAATAAAGAATATAAGTACAAGTGAATAGCTTTATTGCTTCTCCGTTGGGACTAAGCAGCTGGCCATTTCCTTCTTCCACCACGAGAGGGCAGTCTCTCTCCACGAGAGGCGCGAGAAGCGCTAGCACAGCGCGCGCTCTGCTTTCTGGGTGAACTTCAGGGCAGAACTGCCTTACTCTGATTTTCCTCGGACATCTTGAACTTCTGGCTGTGGGTCTGTTGAAAGCACAGCCCTTCTACCTGTTTTTGTCACCTTCCCTTTTAAGCTACTTTACTGAGGGGGAGTGGATACATGTATATGTATGGCTGAGTCCCTTTACTATCCATCTAAAACCATCACATCACTGTTAATTGGCTATACTCCAATATAAAATAAAAAGTAAAAAAAAACTACTTAATTGGACCATAATTAGTTCATATAAAGTAACAGATATGAATGTGTTTTATAAATAATTAAAAATTAGGCTGGGAGTAGTTATTATTTTATTTTATAGTTTATATATTTGTTATTTACATACCAGTAATCCCTCTTATATAATATGAACTAATCATAGTTAATTTATTAATCCTAACATGAAAGTTAAAGTTCGAAAAGAGCATAGAAAGCATTTCCCGAGCCCTATCAACTACTTCTCAGTGCTTTTCACTCATAATTATTTGCTAACTCAGATATGGTATTGACAGAGTAGAATACCAACCTAGAAAATACAACTTAATGGTCTCAAATTTTATTTTTTTATTTAAATTTTAAAATTTATTTTTATTTTAATACAATTTTAAAGGTTACTTTCTATTTACAGTTATTACAAAATATTGGCTGCATTCATTCCCTGTATTGTAGTAATTCAATATATCTCTGAGTAATAGCACATCAAACTCTACATGAAGTGGCAATGTAAAACTATCAGAGACCCTCTCTTTTGTGTCTGTCACTATTGTTATTATTACTATTTTGAGATTCAGTTCTACGACTTGCAAATCAGGTTCTAGGGTGGAGTATGAACTGTCAGAGATAGAGACATTTTGGTTCCTTATCACAGCAGGCGCTAACAGTGAGGCGTCCTGAAATATATGTCATGGGGAAAAATTATTGTTATTATAATCACATAATCATTATCATTTGTTATTATAGAAAAAAAACCTGTTACACGTTGATTAACATTTATAAAGTCTTTGATTATCAAAGTGGAAGGAATGGCTCCTCAGTTTAACGTGTTGAGAACCTGAACACACCGTTTTGACTCAGCCCTACTAATCCCACACGTAAAGAGACAGATGAATCATTCTGATTGCATCCAAAATGTTAAATATGAGAGATTACATTGGGTACAATTCGCATTCAAATGATTAAAACACAAACTTACCTGATTTTAGATCACACACATACACCTACACACACACAGGAAAACGAGTCCTTGTATCGCGGACCCGCTCGCTTTTAGTCATGAACTGGCCTCATGCGGAGGGCAGCAGGGTGCAGGCTCTCCATGGCCACCTCGAGAAACGCCTTCAGTTTGGTGTGTTGGAAGCATTGTGAGCGCATCACGCATTTTGGCACCAGGTTACCAGCTCCGCCAGCGCAGAGGCTGGGGAGGCTATTTTAAGCCGACATGACGCACTCACCATAACGCAGCCAGCTGTTTATCCTCTGGTGTGGCATTGGGGCCTGAGTGGGTTTTTAGTCTCATGGCATACCTTAGAAAAGAAAAAAAAGGAAAGGAAAACAAAGAAATAAAGCTTTCTCACTAAACTGTCGAACATCCTCTAGGATGGCAGTTCTCTTAGTTCTTCACGGTGCTTGCTGATTTCATTGTTATGTAGTCACTAAGGCACGTCCGACTCTGTGACCCTGTGGACTACAGCCCGCCAGGCTCCTCTGTCCGTGTGACTTCCCGGGCAAGAATGCTGCAGTGGATGGCCGTTTCCTTCTCCAGGGGATCTTCCTGACCCAGGGACTGAAGCCATGTCTCCTGCATTGGGGAGAAGGCGATGGCACCCCACTCCAGGACTCTTGCCTGGAAAATCCCATGGACAGAGGAGCCTGGTGGGCTGCAGTCCATGGGGTCGCTAAGAGTCGGACACAGCTGAGCGACATCCCTTTCACGTTTCACTTTCATGCACTGGAGAAGGAAATGGCAACCCACTCCATTGTTCTTGCCTGGAGACTCCCAGGGACGGGGGAGCCTGGTGGGCTGCCGGCTGTGGGGTGGCACAGAGTCGGACACGACTGACGCGACTCAGCAGCAGCCGCAGCCCCTGCATCGGCAGCTCCTGCATCGGCAGGCGTGTTCTTCACCACTGAGCCAGCTGGGAAGGCCTGACGGCTCTCTCTTGAAAGCCAGCTGAGGTTGCCCCATTTCCCCTAACCACGACACTACTGTCACGACTAGAACAAAATGCCTTTGATGACCATCTAGCTACTTTCTGCTTTTTCACAATACAAGTCCAAATTCTACAGATGGTTAAGAGTGTTATCCATTCAAGCATTACCCACGGATATGGTGATGCATCCATTTTTACAAATTCTGATCTATGGCTGAGTGGCTGAGAAGATGTTGGTAAAGTTCAACCCTTTCAGACCAGTCTCCAGAAAAATGTTTACTCTTTGTCTTCAGATGAATAAGTGGGTTTACCTTTTTTTTTTTAATTGTTACAAAACTCTTATTTTGACAGCAGTATAACTGTCCTGGATGCATGACTAGTAGATTTTATGAACTTTACTCAATCTCACTTATTTCTCTGAACCCGCAGGCCCTGGTCATTCTTTTCTCCAGTAACACACCAGGTTACTTGCAGATCCTTGGAGAGACCTGAGGCAGGCTGGGGGATGGTCAGGGAGTCCTGGGTTCAAATCCCAGGTTAGTCACTTAGTCATGGGAGCTTACACAGATTAACATCTTTAAGCCTCCTTTCCCTTATTTATAAAGTAAGATGAGTACATTACTGCTGATCACGTAGCACTGCTGTAGAGATTAAGTGAAACAGTATCTGTAAAGCTCTTAGCATAGTGGGCTGGCTTGTTGCAAGTTGCTCAAGAAATGGTACTGTTATTACATTGTCTCCAACACATGTAGATTTGTAGTACTTTTAAAAAGTTTATTTATTTTTTGATAGGTAAGAAATGGATTTATTCAGATTCAGAGAAAAGCACACTCCACAGACAAGAGTGTGGGCCATCGCAGAGGGCGAGTGTGTAAAAATCTATTTATTTTTAAATAGAAGATAATTGCTTTACAATATTGGTTTGGTTTCTGCCATACATCACTGTGAATCAGCCATAGGTATACTTAGGTTCCCTCCCTCTTGAACCTCCCTCCCTTTTCAAGTGTATCCCCTTTGTTTAGTTTTCATAGGGTTATTTCTCACAGTTTATTGGTATCAACATTTTCTACTCCACATGAAGAGCGGAAACCTTACCTCCATGTTTATGCCTTTAAATAACATTGCCTTGAGCATCAGACAGGCTTCCCTGCTAGCTCAGGTGGTAAAGAATCTGCCTATAATGTGGGAGACCTGCCGGGTTTGATCCCTGGGGCAGGAAGATCCCCTGGAGAAGGGAATGGTAACCCGCTCCAGCATTTTTGCCTGGGAAATCCATGGACAGAGGATCCTGGTGGGCTACAGTCCACGGGGTGGCAAAGTGCTGGACATGACTGAGCAACCAACAGTGTGTATTGATCATCAGATGGTGGTATATTTTTTGTTTCAATCACTGAGCACTCTGGTTTATACAGCTCACGAGGAGGGTGGTTTATTGCACGTGCCCAGAGTTCTTCGCTTATGTTGCTTTTCCTTTCCTCCTATTGGTCCAAGATTCCTTCTTTTGCCGCTTCCTTTCTGTTTGAGAAACTTCCTTTAGCCAACCTTTAAAGGTAGGTCTGTTAGATACAAGCTTTTCATCTTCCTTAGTCTGAGAATATTTTTATTTCCTTTTATTCCTGAAGAGCGAGGCCTCCCTGAATCTAAGTGCACGGTTAGCCAGGTTTTCTTCTGTCAGCCCTGGAGACACGGCATGCCACTTCTGGCTTCCACAGCGCTGGACCGCACGCCGCTGGGCCTGGACGGGCGTCCCCTGGGGATGATGCGCCATTCCTCTCTCATTGCTTTCAGGACTTTCTGTTTGTTTTCAGGTTTCAGAAATGTAGTTTTGATGGTGTAGTGACATGAGGTGCTCTGGCTTTAGGCTGTTTGGAGTTTTCTCTGCTTCCTGAACCTGTAGGGTTTTGTCTTCTGCCAAATTTGGCAAGTTTCAGTCATTACTTCTTTTAAAATTATAGTTCTATTTGTTTGCTGATTTTGGCTGTGCCGGGTCCCTTGCTGCGTGGGCTTTTCTCGAGCTGCGGCGAGCGGGGGCTACTCTCTAGCTGTAGGGTGAGGGCTTCTGCGGTGGCGCACGGGCTCCAGAGCCTTTAGGCTTCAGCAGCTGTGGCTCCTGGGCTCAGTTCCTCTGAAGCACGTGGGATCTCCCTGCACCAGGGGCTGAAGCCATGTCTCCTGCACCGGCAGGGGGATTTTTCACCACAGAAGCCCTACCCATTACTTCTTTCACATATCTTTCAGCTCCATTCTCTCGTTCTTCGGGGACCCCAAGGACGACCTGGAGGGTCTGTTGTCATTGTGCTTGAAGCTCTCCACTTCTTTTTCAGTCTGGTTTCTTGGTTGCTTAGGTTGGGGGTAGATTCTATTTCTTGTTCTCAAGTTCACTGATTCTATCCTCTGTCATTGCTTCTCTGCTATGATGCCCATCCAGTGAGGTTTATATTTCCGTTACATTTCTCAGTTCCATAATTTCCATTTGGTTCTTTTCCAAAATAACTTCTTCTTTGTTGAGACTTCAATTTTTTTTTTTTTTGTTTCAAGAGAATTTGTAACTGCTTGTTGAAGCATTTTTCTGATAGTTGCTTTAAAATCCTTGTCAGATAATTCTAACACCTGATTCGTCCTGGTTACTGGGGTCAACCAGTTGTCTTTTCTCATCTTGGCTGTGATTTTCTTGCTTCTTGGTATGATGAGTGAATTTCTACTGTATGTTATACATTCTGGCTATTATGTTAGAAGATCCTGGGTCCTGTTTAAATATTTTCTTTTAAGAGGAAGTCATCCTGTTTAGGTTTAGCAGGCAAGTCCTAGCCTACTTTTGTGGGATGTGGTTCCAATTACAATTTAATTTTCAGAGCCTTTGTGCTACAATTTTTTCCTAAAATTTTGGCATGTGGGATCTTAGTTTCCTGAAAAGGGATTGAACCCATGCCCTGCTGAAATGAAAGCATGGAGTCTTAACCACTGGACCTCCGAGGAAGTCTACATGGTGCAATTTTTGATTTGAGGAGGTGGGATTCCACTTGCCAGTGTGCCCCAGGCACTTTCTCCTTGGTGGAGAGAGGAATTCTATCACATCCTTAGCTGGGCATCTGAGGCAGGACCCCACCTCCCCCAAAAAAGTGCTTCTGGCTCCCCAGAGTCTCTCAGTGGGGGGAAGGGAGTCTCAAACCTGGTGGGCAACATGCAGTTTCAAGCAGTAAATTAATGTTATCTTCTAACTCAGATAAGAAGAGCTCTTATTTTAGTTTTCAGAGCAGCTTAAGGGACTCTACTCAGTCATCTAAAAAATGGACTGTATTTTCCACCCATGCAAAGTCCCATCCCTGGTGCAGAGTGGGTGTGCATGTCAGCTCCTCCAGTTGTATCTGATGGAATCAGGCAATTACTGCTGCTTGGGTTGGTTGGTTTGTGCTTAAAGTGTGAATGCCTAAGCAGACCATGTACACGCCAGGTCACCACAGGCCCTGTGATCCGCTGATCTGTGCTACTGACTGAGTACATACTATGTTGCAGGTGCTCCTCCAGGGGCTATGAACACATTAATGAACAGATCCGCAACCCCCACACCCCTGTGCTCAAGGCACGTACATCCTAGGACACCTTGCAGCCTTGTGCCTGTCTGCTTCCTCCCACTTTCTCCCCTGCCTGCCTGTGGGCATCCACGTCTGTACCTTACTCAGAGGATGAACCATGAGAAACTAAGATCATGGACGTGAGTTCTACTGACTGAGTACATACTATGTTGCAGGTGCTCCTCCAGGGGCTATGAACACATTAATGAACAGATCCGCAACCCCCACACCCCTGTGCTCAAGGCACGTACATCCTAGGACACCTTGCAGCCTTGTGCCTGTCTGCTTCCTCCCACTTTCTCCCCTGCCTGCCTGTGGGCATCCACGTCTGTACCTTACTCAGAGGATGAACCATGAGAAACTAAGATCATGGACGTGAGTTTAAGCAAACTCCTGGAGATGGTGAAGGGCGAGGGAGCCTGGCACGCTGCAGTCCATGGGGTTGCAAACAGTCGGACAAAACGTAGCAACTGAACAACAACAAGATCTCTTAAAGTAATTTTAAGTTTTTTTCACTCCAAAATACTATACCAAATAAGAAGACAGTATGAAGGATTCACCAATGCATTGGTGTAGTAGAAATATTTTAATAAGAAAAAGGGCTGGACCGCATTGACTTCCGAAACAATCCTGAAAAGTGCGTTTTGCAGATGATGTGTTCTTGATGTTGGGATGACAGTTTCAAAGGTCGGCAGGGGGATTTTTCACCACAGAAGCCCTACCCATTACTTCTTTCACATATCTTTCAGCTCCATTCTCTCGTTCTTCGGGGACCCCAAGGACGACCTGGAGGGTCTGTTGTCATTGTGCTTGAAGCTCTCCACTTCTTTTTCAGTCTGGTTTCTTGGTTGCTTAGGTTGGGGGTAGATTCTATTTCTTGTTCTCAAGTTCACTGATTCTATCCTCTGTCATTGCTTCTCTGCTACGATGCCCATCCAGTGAGGTTTATATTTCCGTTACATTTCTCGGTTCCATAATTTCCTTTTGGTTCTTTTCCAAAATAACTTCTTCTTTGTTGAGACTTCAATTTTTTTTTTGTTTCAAGAGAATTTGTAACTGCTTGTTGAAGCATTTTTCTGATAGTTGCTTTAAAATCCTTGTCAGATAATTCTAACACCTGATTCGTCCTGGTTACTGGGGTCAACCAGTTGTCTTTTCTCATCTTGGCTGTGATTTTCTTGCTTCTTGGTATGATGAGTGAATTTCTACTGTATGTTATACATTCTGGCTATTATGTTAGAAGATCCTGGGTCCTGTTTAAATATTTTCTTTTAAGAGGAAGTCATCCTGTTTAGGTTTAGCAGGCAAGTCCTAGCCTACTTTTGTGGGATGTGGTTCCAATTACAATTTAATTTTCAGAGCCTTTGTGCTACAATTTTTTCCTAAAATTTTGGCATGTGGGATCTTAGTTTCCTGAAAAGGGATTGAACCCATGCCCCGCTGAAATGAAAGCATGGAGTCTTAACCACTGGACCTCCAAGGAAGTCTACATGGTGCAATTTTTGATTTGAGGAGGTGGGGTTCCACTTGCCAATGTGCCCCAGGCACTTTCTCCTTGGTGGAGAGAGGAATTCTATCACATCCTTAGCTGGGCATCTGAGGCAGGACCCCACCTCCCCCAAAAAAGTGCTCCTGGCTCCCCAGAGTCTCTCAGTGGGGGGAAGGGAGTCTCAAACCTGGTGGGCAACATGCAGTTTCAAGCAGTAAATTAATGTTATCTTCTAACTCAGATAAGAAGAGCTCTTATTTTAGTTTTCAGAGCAGCTTAAGGGACTCTACTCAGTCATCTAAAAAATGGACTGTATTTTCCACCCATGCAAAGTCCCATCCCTGGTTCAGAGTGGGTGTGCATGTCAGCTCCTCCAGTTGTATCTGATGGAATCAGGCAATTACTGCTGCTTGGGTTGGTTGGTTTGTGCTTAAAGTGTGAATGCCTAAGCAGACCATGTACACGCCAGGTCACCACAGGCCCTGTGACCCGCTGATCTGTGCTACTGACTGAGTACATACTATGTTGCAGGTGCTCCTCCAGGGGCTATGAACACATTAATGAACAGATCCGCAACCCCCCACACCCCTGTGCTCAAGGCACGTGCATCCTAGGACACCTTGCAGCCTTGCGCCTGTCTGCTTCCTCCCACTTTCTCCCCTGCCTGCCTGTGGGCATCCACGTCTGTGCCTTACTCAGAGGATGAACCATGAGAAACTAAGATCATGGACGTGAGTTTAAGCAAACTCCTGAAGATGGTGAAGGGCGAGGGAGCCTGGCACGCTGCAGTCCATGGGGTTGCAAACAGTTGGACAAAACGTAGCAACTGAACAACAACAAGATCTCTTAAAGTAATTTTAAGTTTTTTTCAGTCCAAAATACTATACCAAATAAGAAGACAGTATGAAGGAATCACCAATGCATTGGTGTAGTAGAAATATTTTAATAAGAAGAAGGGCTGGACAGCATTGACTTCCGAAACAATCCTGAAAAGTGCGTTTTGCAGATGATGTGTTCTTGATGTTGGGATGACAGTTTCAAAGGCTGTCATCCTTTCCTGAATCCCAGAGGAGAGTGATGAAAAACACCATTGAGTTGGGTCAACGCATACCAAGAAGATTAAATTTAGGATGATTAGAAATCTTCCAAGGCTTCCCTGGAGGTCCAGTGGTTAAGAATCCGCTTGCCAGTACAGGGGACATGGGTTCCAGTCCTGGTCTGGGAGGAGCCCACATGTGGCAGAGCAACTAAGCCCGTCTGAGATAAGAGAAGCCACCGTGATGAGAGGCCCCACACCCCATAACGAAGAGCAGGCCCTGCTTTCCACAAAGAGGGGAAGCCCATGCCCAGCGACGAATAACCAGCCCAGCCGCAAGTAAATAAAACACTGTCCATCTGGAACAGTGAGGCATGGTAAAACACAGCTACCCTCAGGTGGCCTAGAATCCCAGAATTACAAAAATCTCTTAAAGTTAATTTTGGGAAGGGTTATTTCATATAATGCATGTTAGACGTTATTCCAAGCAGCTGAACCGGCTAAAGACATAAAACATGACAACAGCTCTCTCAGAACGATTAATGGGTGAAATTCCCTTAATGGTTCATTAGCGACATGAAGGATGTGCCTTTCCATGCAGCCATCGTGGAAGATAGGCGTCTCCCGCCTGTGGCCCTGCTGTGCCCCTGGCACAGAGCCTGCGTCTGTTCCACTGTGGCCCGAACTCAGGCTGGGGGGTGGTGCTCAGGTCCAAGCCTTAGACCAGAGCAAGGCCAGTACCTTTTCAGACAGAGCGTCATAGGATGGGTTTCCTTTCCTAAAATCCCCTTGCGCCTTCTTTCCTGTTATTAAATACTCCCAAATCTAGATTATACAAATCTAAATGAGCCGCCCTCCCAACCCTCACTCACACAGAGATCAAAGGAGGCCGGCAATGCCGAAACACATTGCAAGCTCGTCCATCGTATTTGGGGGATGAACACTGGCTCTTGGTAGCTGACAGTGTGATCTTTTTTTGTCCCCCAAGAATAATTATAATAGATATTTATTTATAGCACAGATAGTTCTACATTGTACATTTTAGGTTTGAAAGTGAAAGTGTTGATCATTCCATCGTGTCCAACTCTTTGCGACCCCATGGACGGGAGCCCGCCAGGCTCCCCTGTCCATGGGATTCTCCAGGCAAGAATACTGCAGTGGGTTGCCATTCCCTTCTCCAGAGGTCCTTCTCGACCCAGGCATCAAAACTGCATTTCCTGCATTGCAGGCAGGTTCTTTGCTGTTGAGCCACCAGGGAAGCCCACATTTCGTGTTTAACCAACTTCATAAAGATACCTGAGGGCAGCCACAGATTTAGACTACATGGTTGTCTCATGATGAATTCTCCTCTCTCTTTTCTTTCCCGAATACCCTCTTTCAGGGTACGGTTCAAGGTAGAATTTATCCTCCTCGTATTTTGTCCACTGCTCTAAAGGCAAGACCTGTTTCCTCATGCTCAGATCCAGCGCTCTCTTAATATGTAGCCCCCTGTCATTTAAAAAAGCTCTCAGGAAGCCTCCTTGTGGCTTCTCTTACATTGTCAATCTCATATACCGCATCACCTCACAGTAAGCCCAGTGTACGGAACCCGACAGCATCACAATACCATTTTCGAATACCCTCCAGTCACCTGCTTGACATTGCAGTGGCAGGCCTGCTCACTGTTTTGACCCAGACGGTGTGATCTTTTCTGTGTTCGCGGTACTTATACACATATATTCTTCCCTCCAGCTGCCTGCCCCACCCTCTTGCAAAAAAATGCAGTGCTTACCTGATGAGCTCAACAGTCTCTGAATACATGGTGTAAGGAGATTTGGACTCCATGGGGCCCTGTTCCATGGCATTTCCACACTCAATGAATGACAAGGCTGCTTCTGCATAGTTCAGAGCCTTTCCAAACTTTTCCACCTGATCAAGAGAGTGAACACAGTGTCTTCCTCAAGAAGAGTTTTTCAAACAGCGTTGTCACAAAATCTATATACTTTATTTGAGAAACTCAACTTCAAAGTTCCAAACTCTTGCAAATGGAACCCAGAAAAGGTAGAAATAGGGTAATTCCTTCTCTAGTTATTTTCACAGATTCTTGCTGGTTTAGGGCAAGTGCGTGAATGGTTAAACAGAGTTATGCCAAATCCATATCACAGTCAGAATTGCACAGAACTTCATAGCTGCTCT
Organism: Cephalophus harveyi; assembly: GCA_006410635.1. Lineage (NCBI taxonomy): Eukaryota > Metazoa > Chordata > Mammalia > Artiodactyla > Bovidae > Cephalophus > Cephalophus harveyi. Next base: position 94,991 of record SJYT01073459.1, on the reverse strand, counting down.
AATTTCTCTTGTCCTCTTTCTTAACTCCTAATGGTCAAATCAACTTCACTCCTTGGTCCTTGCTGTTGTGCTAAATATTGATATATGTGTAAGCTGATGGGTCTGACTCTATGTAAGAGTGTTCACATTTTTATGGTATACTTCCACTTGGACAACTTAAGGCCTTGGTTCTATTATCTTTTACACTGTTTGTGACACCTATTAGGATGGCCAAAAAGTGCTCTTGGGTTTCTCTGTAACATCGAACAAAAAGAAAAAAAAAAAAAAAACAACCCAAAGCAAACTTTGTGGCCAAACCAATACATCTCCACGCCTCCGTGTAGTCATGTATTTTTCAGTTGTTTCATGAATAGGACCTCACCCTAAGGGAGAGGAAAGACAGGGAGGGGAGGCACAGCTCAAGGAATGGCATCAGCTTGGATACAATGCTGAGCATCAGTAGAACTGATTTGGGAGGATTTGTTGCTGTTGTTTAGTTGCTAAGTCCTGTCCAACTCTTTTGTGACCCCATGGACTACAGCCTGCCAGGCTCCTCCGTCCATGGGATTCTCCAGGCAAGGATACCGGAGTGGGTAGCCAATCCCTTCTCCAGGGGATCTTCCTGACCCAGGAGTGGAACCTGGGTCTCCTGTATTGCAGGTGGGTTCTTTACCATCTGAGCCACAGGGGAAGCCCTTGTGGGGGACTGTAGACCGTCTAAACTTATGTTAATCTTTCCCTATATCAGCTTTACATTCTTAAGTTCTCATAAATCTAAATGTACACGTCAGATTCGTGGTTCCATACATTCTTACTCTTGATGGATAGCACATTCTAAATTGGGATTGGATAATCTCCCAGGTTTTCAAACATTCATTCATGAAACAAAACAGAATTACAGAGAGTCTTAACTACTGATCTAAGTCTTGCCTCTAAAAAAAAAAAAAGACCCCTCTCATTATTCATGACATCTTAGGAAATGGAAATGTAAGGTGAAACTCTCCTGTGTTAGCAAATCAAAAATTTAAACAGCTTTAACCCTAAGAGGAGTATTTCTTGGCAGTGCTTTTAGATTAAGGAAGTCATTTCTTTCAACAAGTATTTCCTGAAGTACCCGATTCTGTGTGATTTGCACTTGACACACAAAAGCTCCTTCTAGGAACATGTATTTAGAGAGGAAAAAAAAAATGTGCACTCATGAGATAGCTCAAAGTGGAAGGGAGTCCATGATTAACTAGTGAAATGCAAAGGAGTCCAATGCCAAAGGGAGGGCAGGAAGGAGCAAGTGCCAGGGCTAGAGGGAGGCTGGGTGGCCTCCAGGAGGAGACCTGCCGGGACTCAGAAGGCGACCCAGGAAGGGAAAGTACGGATGGTGGAATTTGGGGAGGACATTGAAGGTGTGAGTATGCACGACAGTGAGAGTGTGATTCTATGAGATACTGTGAGTGTGCCCTCTTCAGGCGCAAAGCCCACTGGCTGGCACAAGGCAGGTATGCTTAGAGGCGGCAGGGGGCCAGTGTGATTGTAGCACAGTGTCACTGGGAAAGGCCAGGCTGGGCAAGGTGACACGGAATGAAGAATCCTGGTAAACCATGGATGATTCAGGCAGGAAACTTCCTGCTTTAAAATTCAGTGTGAAAAAAAAAAAAAAAATTCAGTGTGACCATGCATTGGCTTCTACTGGCAACCAGACCTCTCCATCACAGAGGTCGAAAACTTTTTGGCACCAGGGACCAGTTTTGTGGAAGGCCATTTTTCCAGACTGGAGTCGGGGCATGGTTTGGGGATGATTCTCATAAGAAGTGCACAACCTAGATCCCTTGAACTTGCAGTTCACAGTAGGGTTCACACTCCTAAGAGAATAGAACGTTGCTGCTAATCTGCAGGAGGCAGAGCTCAGGCGGTGAAGTGAGCAATGGGGAGCAGCTGAAATACAGATGAAGCTTTGCTTGCCTACTACTCACCTCCTGCTATGCAGTCTGGTTCCTAACCAATCACAGACCCGTAGTGGTCTGTGGCACTGGGGTTGGGGACCCGTGCTCCATCAGACTGTGGGATTGTGAGGATAAGAACTCTACCCCCTACTTCCCTCCTGTATTTTCTGATACGCTGTGATTATTTCCCCTGTATACCAGTGGACCCAGGCAGTGAGCTTCATGCTAATAAATGCTTGGTGGGCAACCTCAGTAGCACTGGGGAGGGTGAAGTTACAGTTTATGCATCTGCAACCCTGGAAGAATAATACTCTGAAGGCCATTTGAGAGTCCCTTGGACTGCAAGGAGATCCAACCAGTCCATCCTAAAAGAGATCAGTCCTGAGCGTTCATTGGAAGGACTGATGTTGAAGCTGAAACTCCAATACTTTGGCCACCTCATGTGAAGAGCTGACTCATTGGAAAAGACTCTGATGCTGGGCAAGATTGAGGGCAGGAGGAGAAGGGGATGACAGAGGATGAGATGGCTGGATGGCATCACCAACTCAATGGACATGAGTCTGAGTAAACTCCAGGAGCTGGTGATGGACGGGGAGGCCTGGCATGTTGCAGTCCATCGGGTCACAGAGTCGGACGTGACTGAGCAACTGAATTGAACTGAAGGTCATTTGAGATGCCTTACTCATCTCTAGTGCCCTGATATCAGTTATGAACGCAGGAGGGGAGCAGAACTGAAATGACCAGGGAAGAAGGGGTCCTTTAGGATGAGATTTTCAGATGGGACAACCATATGATCTCTTACAGAAAAAAATCAGAAGTTTTCTATCTCTTGCCTGAAGGCATTAAGCTTTCCCAAATAAGAAAACTTACTCTCTGAAAACATCAAATCATAGTAACTTTACAATCTTTTGTGTGTGTAATAGTTTCTTGGTTGTCCAGTTTCAGAGGAAGTATTTATTTTGGCAGGTACACATGAAGAACAAAAGTCTTTTTGAAAAGGGATTTGATCCTGGGACCAAGCCAAGGATTGGCCAGGCTAACAAGGGAGAAAAATGCAAACCTTTTTTTTTTTTTTTTTTAAGGAAAAAAAAAACACAAAAAACTACCACCCACTGACTCCATTGCCTCTGGTTCCCATTCAAACTTTAGGACTAAATTGAAATATTTGTTTATCCAGGGCTTCCTCCAAGTCAGACATTATTAGTTGAGGTCATAATTTATTGGGCCATGAGCACTGGGTTATATAAACACTTCTGCATTTAACAGACCCAGCCATCCTTGTAATAGATTTTATAATTACCCTGGCTATGCTGCCCCAGCGATGAAGCTGCGGTACAAACGTAATTTGGAGGAACAGATCTGGAGAGAAAAGGTCTTACCATCGCATCTGCTTTATGCTTCATTCGCTTAGCTTCTTGCATAAAATAATCTGCACTGCGTGGCCTACAAGGAGAGAGTGACACGAAACATCATTACTGGGCAAGTGTAAGATCTTCAGCGAATATTCTTTCCTTTGCTCAAACTTGAACCACAATTTCAAGACTCTGCTTAAGATAGAATCAAGTATTTTTTTTTTTTTTTGCATTTCCAAACTCCTACCTATATGTAAAAGACCACCATTATATTGCTCTTAAGTTAGCAATTCAAAACATGCTCAATATATGTAGATAAATATATACGTTTACAATGATTTTTTAACATGGATCCCCAGTGCCTAATTTGTAAGTCAGATTTTTTTATCTCATGATTAAGAAAATGCAAAATCTTATTTCACATGACATTTACATAAAACAATCCACTTTTGATATAAAGATGGCAAAGATATAATAATTGTATAGATGTACATAGGTGTGTGTATTTGTCTAGCCTTATGAAAATCGGTGTTGTTTGTTTGCATAACTGGTACCTAAAGTTGTATGTGTCTCTATAATTATTTTAAAGCTTTGCAGTGAGAAATGAAAAGAGGTGATACTGGAATGATTACATTCCAGTTGTAACGAAGCTAATTGCAAAATGATGTCTACCTTGTCACAAAGCAAACACGGCTTGTATTCTCTTGAGTTCTGATTAGCTGGCTGGTAAACATTTAACCCCAGGCATGGGCATTATTAAAGCATTAACCCGACTCTGCTGCACGATGAAGGTAATTCATCCAGAGACGAATCTGAGACTGTGAAATGATCCCAAGTTACACTAAGCCACTCATCAGACAGCACCTTTAAGTACTTCGTCAGGTGGATTTTTAAAAATCTACATAGTTTAAGTACCATCGGTATAAACTTTTTGTGTATTATGGGTCTTTATGTAATCAATAAACTTGACCTATTCATGAACACTCAACATAAGGCACCACGCCCTGAATGAGAGAGATGTTAGTAGTGATAGTAATCATACACTGTGTGGTCTATTTAACATACTTATTTTGAACTGCCTTCTTTCAGAATCTAATGGGTCTTTTCCATACTACAATATTAGGGAGCCAGAGCATCGTCAAAATGCTTAAAAAAAAATCACACAGATCATGTCAATGACATTACCATCCAAAACTGTGATCCTCATTTGAATGGTTTAATCAATCAAACAAAGGGACAAACCAGGATCAAAGCAAATACTTAATCTTGGGTCACAAATCACAGAAGCAAGAGAAAGACCTTGGTTTTCTGTCTCTTCTTCCCCGTAAAATATCGTCAGCACTTGTGGTAACACGCTGGGAATATTTAACTTTCCCAACAAGGAAATAGGGACGTGGCCGCAGAGCCTCCTTATGAATGTGTATGATGAAACTCCCGTCTCTGGGTCATGATCCCTTCATGTTTCCCCTGCCACACAGGCCTGAGCCCTTCCTTTCATCCTGACGGATCTGCACTGGTGGGTGAAGGCTGTGGGTTCCTTCAAAGGAGGGCCCAGCTTCGACCACCTCTTCTTTCTCCAATTTATTTCCTCTATGTTTATTCCATTTGAATGACGTTTTGGTTGCTTTTCATGGTGGTTTATTCTTCTTTGTCCACAGATTGACCTTTGAACACATACTGGCTATCTGTTGGGTCTTTGATGCCAACTCTGGCAATTTACATTATTTTTGTTCTTGTTTTTTAATAGACTGTCCAGTTTCCTGAGCAGTTTTAGGCTCAGAGCAAAATGAAGTGGAAAGTACAGGGTCCCCATAAACCACCTGGTACACGTGCACAGTCTCCCTTACTACTAACCCCCCTCAACTGAGCAGCTCATTTGCTACAATTGATAAACCTAAACTGAGGGACCTCCTCGATGGTCCAGTGGCTAAGACTCAAAGCCACCACTGCAGGGGGCCCTGGTTTGATCCCTGGTCGGTGAACTAGATTCCACACGCCATAACCAAGAGTTTTCATGCTGCACGAAAAGATCCCACATGCCGGCACAGTCAGATTAAAAAAACCCTAAACTAACATGCCATTATCACCTAAAGTCTGTAGTTTACATTTGGATGCACTCTTGGTGTGGCACATTCTATGGGTTTTGAAAACTGTATGAAGCCACATAGCCACCACAATAGCACCATACAGAGTAGGCTCACATCTTAAAATCCTCTGCAATACTTTTTGTCTCTTTGCTGAATGCCCCGGAACAGAAGACCAGATCTACCTCTAGCTGGAAGCCAGGTCTGACTCCCGAGTTCAGATGGGGTCTTGCAGCCTACCTGTTCAGGAAAGGAGCTCCCATACCCCCATTCATTTCCTCCCTGCTGCTATCACATGCTATGAACGCTTCCTTGTCAATATCCCCTTCTTTCCTCAAGGACCACATCCACCCAGGTCCAGGCTTTCATTACCTCTCCCAGCCTCGAGTTTCACTCCTGTCCCATCTCTCCTGAGCTTTAACTCTTGAGCAATGTTTGTAAAACATGACTTTCATTATATATCACCACCTTACTCACAGATCTAAAATCAAACTCCAGAGCCTCTGAAATTGAATCTCAGTCCTGGTCCTTAGTAAGCTTGCCTAACCTTCTTCACTGCATTACTTACTCACCACGTCCCTCAACCACAGTGAGTGGTGTTCTCACTGGCTGGTCAACATTTCAGCACTGTTTGAGAAGCCCTGCTCATCCCTTCCCTCCTCCCTAGAACACCCTCCTCTCTGCTCCTTCACTAAATGCTTACAGTGAGCCAGATGTTGCTTGTCTCTCAAATTCTCAGGCCCTAAGGCCTTTTTGCTGGGAAAGATTGAAGGCAGGAGGAGAAGGCAGCAACAGAGGATGAGATGGTTGGATGGCGTGACTGACTCAACGGACATGAGTGTGAGCACACTTTGGGAGATGGTGAAGGACGGGGAAGCCTGGCGGGCTGCAGTCCATGGGGTCACAAAGAGTTGGACATGACTTAGTGACTGAACAGCAACAAAAGGCCTCCTTGGTAATTTTGGTTCACGCTCAGCTATGTCTTTCCTGATCTCAGAAACCACTTCTTGTTCGCACTTCGCTTCCAGGCATTTAATTACCTTCTAAGCTGTCCCGGGTTGCAGTCACTGTGTGTGTGCAAGTTGGCAGCTGGAATATTTTCAGCGTGGGCTCTGCCATAGACCTCTTTGATCTTTCCCACCTTGTTGTTGTAGGTACATGAGGTAGAAGAGAAATGAGTCCCCCGTGCATTCACATTTCGAGTTTAGAAGAGAGAGAGTGTGTCGGCTTCTGACGGGGTGCAGCCTCGAAGCCGACGAGCCAGAGAACATCTCCATGGCAACCTGATATTCTCTGCATCATTATCTGTCCCACACTCAAGTAGAGGAGCTTGGTCATTTTTCTCTTGCCCTCTTTTTTTGTAGACCTTGTCACTGACAGATCATCATTTTTTCAAACGCATTTTGTTTTCCTGAAAGAATTCTGGTAATAAGCCAAGGCATCTTCGTTTTTACTAGCCTTTTAAGTTATCCCCAGGGTGGCAGTGGCCTCGAATTCCCCATATGGATGCCGCCATCAGTGCTGCTTTTGTCTGTAGTGTGTAAATGTATTCTTTAAACCTGAGATGGAGCCTGAGTCACAGACTCTCACCATAGTGTATGTGGATAAGTAACACATCTATTTTCTGACTGTATCACAGGAGTGACAACGTTGACCTGAGATGCTGAAGAAATGTACTACCGGGGCCTATCGAGGAGCACAGGAGAATTCTCCTCTTTGCATCTCACTGCCCTGACTCACTGAAGACTGCCTGCTGATTGGCCCTTTTTATTCCTCTCAGGTGATTTCTAGAGTGCTGGTTCCAGGTCAGATCATTAGAAAGGCAATTGGATGATGGGACGTCACCCAGATTGCCCGGCAACACCACAGACACGTGCTGTCAGGAAGGCATCACTCTGGCGGTGACCTTCAAGTCAGCAGGAAGATAAAACTGGTGTCACCACTGTGGCAGCTACAGAATATGACTGCAGAGGCACTAAAATGAAACCCAATTATCTCAGTGTTCAAACCGATTTTTCCTCGAGTCTTTTTTCTTTTTTTTTTTTAAATGTGGAAAACCTAGAGTTTGGCTTTTTATTGTGATAATAACATTCTTCACATTGTTTCTCAGGGTCTTGGTATGTGATGCTAATCTGTGAGAAAGCCTAAGAAAAGTACAGTTAGACATCACGCATGTGACTGACCGCATCTCCGGGGTGCTTCAGAACCTGGGCTTGGAGCATCTGAAAACCTAGGCTGAGCCACATGTGTCTCTGTTATAAGAGCTCTTGGCACCAAAAGTAATGTGAGCACAGGATCCAGAGAGCAACGTCCTCCTCTCCTCCCAGTGCCCCCACCAGCACGCACGTGGCCTTAGTTCTAAGCAGCAGTAGGCCTGAGCTACCCTCTCGTTTCTGCTGGCCGGGGAGTATCTCAGCGCCCTGACGCTTTGTTCTCCTGCGTGACTGACATGGAACCGAATGCTCTCCCACGGACAGCCTGGCAGGCAGCTTTCTGGGACTCCTACCTCTGTGGAACGCCCGTACCCAACCCCCCTCCAACCCGGCAGAGCCAGCCTGTTTTGTGAAAACTGGCAGAGACGGAGAGCCTGACGTGTCTGAACAAACAGGTTCCCTGGCATCGCACAAGTCGAGATAATTTTCTTAGGAAGTTGGAATCCAAATCAGACAACGAGGCAACTGCACACCAAATGAATTCATCATCTGATAGCCTGTCAGCTTGTCATTTGATAAGTCCTGGAGGTGTTACCATGGCCCAAGCTGTGAGGTTCTTTCTTCCCTAAGATGAATGTGTAAGAAGTGGAGGAACTGTTTTCCACGCACTAAATGAATGCTGTGGCTGAAGGCACTTCATAGCCAGGGGCCCCGGTGCTGCCGTTGGCTTTATGAGTGCTTCAGAAAGAAGTGAGAAGGCTGCTTACAGCTTCCCTAGTGATTCAGACAGTAAGGAATCTGCCTGCAATGCAGGAGACATGGGTTCGATCCCTGGGTCAGGAAGGTCCTCTGGAGAAGGGAATGGCAACCCACTCCAATATTCTTGCCTGGAGAATTTCATGGACAGAAGAACTTGGTGGGCTATAGTCCATGGGGTGGCAAAGAGTCGGACATGACCGAGCACATTAGCTTTTAAGCACAAGGATTCAAATGCAGCTTTTGTTTCTATGTTCTTGATGTTGGCTGGGACCGCTAAATCCCTGGCTTCTCAGAAACACGAGCGATGACTCATCGTGTCTCCTGCAGGTCGCAGGCTCTCACAGGAGGCTCCTCTCTTGGCCACACTTAGAAAATAACGCATGCTTTCCAGGACACGCAGGCTAAATGTGGCAGGTTTTTGTATTTCTATCATAAGCAGCTTTCGGTTTAAGTGGAAACTCATCAATTTGATTGCTGGTCTTCTCCAGGTGTTACAGGTAAGATAAAATCATTTTACAAAGCCCTTCCAAGGATCAGAGGGCTCAGATTTCAATCAGAATGATCTGAAAGGCCTTGTCCACCATTCTTGCCCTCCCAACCTCTGGCCAAATCCTTTGGTTCCTTCTTTCTCTCTGTTTTGACTAAAAACAAACAAACAAAAAAACCTTGGCTGAGAGAGATTTCATAAGGGAAAAAATTCCATATGAAGAACCAAAGGCACGGGAATGGTATTATCAGGAAGGGTGGGGTCCAGCTTTGAAGCGATGGGAAGCAGGGGGGCCCCTCGGGAGGAATGGTCACAGCCAGCCCAGCACAGGAGTGCCTTGCCTTGATCTAATATCACCCACGTAAGGATTTCAGTTGGGGTCCTTTGAATAAATCACCTGACCTTTCACTTACAGGAGTCTTCCATCATCTATTAAATTAAAATCCTTTCAGCTGTAAGAATGCTAAGTATCATTACATCATAAGTGCCAACTTCATCTTCCTGGCCTGGCGGCCACACGGCACGGGTCGCGGCTTCAGCATCGCGTGGCAAGGGAGTCTCTTCTTGGCGTCTGGAGGCTTCAGTAGCTGGGCTGCTGTAATTGATGCCATGAGGACAGATGGGGCGTTCGGAGGTTTGGCGGAATGTGACGATCGTGACTGACTCTTCCTTGTGAAATGTGGGCAACAGTCGGCACATCCTTCTGGAAGTGGCAGGCAGGGTGGCACCTGGGGTTCTCTGGCTCCCTGGCACAGCAATATGGCACGGGGGAATGGAGGCCAAGCGCTTCACCATCAGCTGTGCTCAGACGTCTGCACCGAGGCCTTCGTGACACAGCTGTTCCCTAGATTTTCCACCGCCAATAACTCTCCCATCACTAGTGATGACACCAAGCGATTTATAGCTCACGGCTTTGCACTAATAAGATCAGTTTCTAGGCTTTGGGTTGAATGAAGTGCTGTCACTCATGGACATAAATTCCTAACAGATTTTTGAAACAGAAGTTTGGTAATCACACCAGTGTCACCTTAAAACCAGAGCCGCCCATTAAGATGAATGAAATAATGCCATTTGCAGTAACATGGACGGCCCTAGACATTGTCACACTGAGTGAAGATAGTCAGACAGAGAAGGAGAAATATCGTACGACATCTCTTACATGTGGAATCTAAAAAGAAATGATACAAGTGAACTTACTTATAAAACAGAGACTCACGGACTTACAGAATGGACTTACGATTGCCAAAGGGAAGGAGGTGGGGAGGGATAATTAGGGAGCTTGGGATCCATATGTATACACTGCTGTATTTAAAATGTTGTGTGTGTGCCTAGTTGCTCAGTCCTGTCTGACTCTTTTGGGCTTCCCAGGTGGCGCTAGTGGTAAAGAACCCGCCTGCCAATGTAGGAGACATAAGAGACCTGGGTTTGATCCCTGGGTTGGGAAGATCCCCTGGAGGAGGGCCTGGCAACCCACTCCAGTATTCTTGTCTGGAGAATCTCATGGACAGAGGAGCCTGGTAGGCTACAGTCCATGGGGCCGCAAAGAGTCAGACACGACTGAAGAGACAGCACGCATGCACACGTCTGACTCTCTGCAACCACGTGAACTGTAGCCCACCAGGCTCCTCTGTCCCTGGGATTTTCCAGGCAAGGACACTGGAGTGGGTTGCCATTTCCCTCTCCAGGGGATCTTCCCAACCGAGGGACCAAACCCTCATCTCCTGTGTCTTCTGCATTGCAGGTACATTCTTTACCCACTGAGCCACTGGAGAAGCCCCATCATATTTAAAACGGATAACCAGCAAGCATTATAGCACAGGGCACTCTGCTCAGTGTTATGTGGCAGCCTGGATGGGAGGGGAATTTGGGGGAGAATGGACACAGGTCTATGGATGGCTGCCTCCCTTTGCTGTTCACCTGAAGCTATTACAACATTGTGAATCGGCTATTCCCTCACACAAAATAAGAAGCTTAAAAAAAAAAAAAACCAACCCTGTTGAGGAGTGAAAGTGGCACACAGCTAAACGTCAGGAGAGGAGGAGGTGCCGTCATACTGCCTCCCATCTGAGGCTGCAGGACAGGCTGATCTGGATCACATTTTTAAAGTAAGTTATTCTGTTCAGTTCTATCTGCATTCTGAAGGCACCACCTGGTACCTGCTGAATTGGTAAGTAACCTAGGAAAAGGGGCTGGAAGCCTATGAATTTAAATTGACTTGCCTGTAGTAATTCCTTACATTCACGGAAAAAAGAAAAAGAAAAAAAAGATGCAAGCACTAATCCCCTGCCCCGCCAAACAGGCTTCCCTAGTGGCTCAGATGGTGAAGAATCTGCCTGCAGTGCAGAAGACCTGGGTTTGATCCCTGGGTTGGGAAGATCCCCTGGAGGAGGGCATGGCAACCCATTCCAGTATTTTTGCCTGGAGAAGTCCATGGACAGAGAAGCCTGGCGGGCTACAGTCCATGGGGTTGCAAAGAGACGAACGTGACTGAGCAACTAACATCTTCACCCGCGCTCCCCCAGAATGTTATTCCATTAGGATCATTCAACAGTTGTTATTGGAGTGCCTGCTGAATTCTGCTGTTGTCTGAAATGCATGTGTATTCAACCATTAGCGAGTATTTATAACAGAAAAGGATGAGTTTACTATTTTTTTTTTTTTTTTTAAAGCTGCAGGATGCAGCTCTGAAAGTGAAATGACACGATGCCAACTGTTACTTTGGGGAATGCAATAACTGGCTTTCTATCAACTCAATCATTTTGGTGCTAATTCTCTAGTTCTTTCTTTCCTTCTGGTGGTCTCTCTTTGTTCATGTCACTGCCTGTTGACACCTCCAGCGAGGAGAAGTCAAGGAAAATGACAGGAGCCAGGTCATGGTCCTTGAAGCTGGTGCAGAGCGGAGAGAAAGCAGGAGGCTGAAAATCGCAGAGGAGTTTCCTAGGCGCCCATGTACCGCCATCTTCCCTGAATTAATAACTGAATGAATGAAGCGTATACCCCGACTCCCGCTCCTGGACCTCAGCACACACCAGCTGAACACTTTACACACTTTTAGGTGACTTCCTAGCCCAGTGATCTCTTAAGACCCATATTTTTATTGTTCCGAGGAAGAGACAGTGCCTGCTGTTGCTTTTCAAGCTTGAAGAATTTCCCCACAATTTTCTCAGTTCAGTGGTTGAATGGCTGTTTGAGCCGTGTGTTTCTTTTACTGTCACGGATTTCAAATCAATTGGGACACATGGCAATTGGAAGATGTCTCTCTCTCCGTATGATGGATATGTAAGAGGGCTTTTTAAAAATTCTATCTATATCCATAAAAGGAGAAACAGTTTTATTGTAGCTGTCAGCCAGGAAAAAATCACAGTTTGCTAATGGGAAGAATCCATGATAACAGCCTCTTGGTTTGATACAGATAGGGACAAAATTACATTAGCCACAGCAGCAGCAGCAGCAGCAGATTGAGAGACATTTCCTCTTGTAAACAGTCCAGGGAGCTGCAGGTCCAAGTAGGACCATTTAGCTGTTGCTGTTTTAGACTTAGTTTTCTGGCCTTTGCTTTGGAAGATGCCTTACATGTTAATTTCCCATATGTGTGTGTTTAACACCATGCCCTTGATATGTTCGATGCTCCGGGTACTTTACTGTTGAATGTGTGTGTATGCTCACTTTGTTAGACTATGACAAAGTCTTAATCTTCCTCCTCTTCTTTTTTTGTTCCCTATCATCAGATCTTTCATCATATCTGCACTATTCTTTTTTTAATTTATTTTTCATTGAATATAGCTGATTTACAATGTTAATCTCTGCTGCACAGCAAAGTGACTCAGTTATGCACATACGTATTTTCTTCTTTGTCCTCCTTTCCACTATGGTTTATCCCAAGATAGAGAATATGCTATACAGAAAGATCTTGCTGTTTATTCATCCTATATACACTAGTTTGCCTCTCCTAATCCCAAATTCCCAGTCTATCCCTCCTCCTCAGCAAGCTTCTTGAGATGAATAAGGGAGGTTTGGGACCCAAAACCTCTGCAAGCTTGGTTTGAATGATGTACAGAGCCACATTTCCATTCTTATAAAGACTTGACCTATAAGACAAGTATAATTGTTTTTCACTCCTTAAGGAACTGAGTTTCAAGCTAAAGGATACAGAGGCTGACCCATCTGTATAGTAACTACTTTATCTTCAATTTGCTTCTTAATACTAGGGAGAGCATCCTTAATTAAGATGAAAATCAAAAGATTCCTACATCTTCTAAATGTAAATTTCCATATTGTCATTAAACACAATTCCAACTGCCTGTTTTTATTAATGGTTAAAGCTCCCTTTGAACAATTTACACCCCCAAACACTAATTATATATGGAGTTGACTGTCAGATTGGATTGTACTCCCATTACACGCCCCTCACCCTGGGGATTAATTACCGCTTCTCTGGCTGCCCAGGGCAGTGAGATGAGGGAAGGGGGAGCTGGTGAGGGTCAGGGGAGAATGTGTGCGGGGTTGAGTACAGGTGCGATCACAGGAAGAGGAGAAAAACACACGTTCTCCTGGGCCGCCCTTACACGTTACTAAACTCAGTCATCTGGGAGCGTGTCCAGTGAAGGAACAAAGAATCTGGATTTGGCTCTCAGTCCTCGAAGTCTATCTCCTCGTTAGCTTAATGAGGTCCACGCGGGGCCTGAGGAAGCAACTTAGTATTCCTGTTTCTGGGACATGAAGAAACAGACCTTGTCTACCCTCTTGGTAAAGACAGGATGGGAGAGGAGGCTGGGAGGAAGATGAGGGTGGAAGAGACAGCTTTCACCTCGCCAGGCTCTGAGAAGAGGCCATCTCACTGGGTCTCAGGGGACCCGCCAGGAGACCAGGGTCATGACTCACTTTTTCTGATTAGGAAGCAGGGACTCAGAGACATTTACACCATTTTGGTTTCTGACTGTGGGTCGGGTGCGTGGTTTACAGTCTGTCCCCTGGGCCGGACGGTCAGCAGTCAGAGGGTGGGGGGAGGGGGGTCTCTCACTGTTGTCTGTTGGTCTCCGCTGGGGATTTAAGGGCGTACCTCCCACAGATACACAATTGTATGCTTGCTGATCAGCAGAAGTTGAAAATGGGATTCAAGCCAAACTCTTGAAACCATATCTCCTGCCCTCGAGGCTTGTCCTTGACACATATTTTTTTCCCTAAGAGCCTAGATAATTTTCAGTATCATTTTATCATTTCTCATGTGTCATTTTCAGCATCTCCCGAGCTTTCCAGGATGCTATATTTATTCATATTCTTCTTTTGTTTCTCCTCCTCTTAAGTTGATGCTGGGAATGAAATACTTGGGTTTTGGCACTATGATGGGGGGATGGATGATGGATGGCCCCTCAGGTACAGGCACAATGATTTCATCACCAGGGCTTCCAGTCCCCAGAATGGTCCCTTCGCTTGCTCCACGTTTGTTCTCTCCATCATCCCAGCCCCTCACCAGCTTCTAAGAGTGCCATCAAGGGACCTGGTAACCTGTTTTTACGAGCTTTCCAGGTGGTTCTGTGGCAGATGAACCGTTCAGGATCCACTGCCCGTGAGGGCTGTGTGACCTCAGGTGGGGCCCTTACCCTCTCTGGGCCTCAGTTTTCCATATTGTCAAATAAGGAGGTTTAATTTCCAGTTGTTCAGTTGCTCAGTCATGCCCAACTCTTTGAGACCCCCAGGGAGCCCGCCAGGCACCTATGTCCATGGGGTTCTCCAGGCAGGAATACTGGAGTGGGTTGCCTTTGCCTTCTCCGTTAATTTATAGTAGAGACTCACTAAAACTCTCTGTCCACTCGCACAGGCTGTGAGACTGAGACAAGCAGTCAGCAGCCCACAGGGGCTTCTGCAGGACGTGGAGGAGAAAGGGGGTCGGGGGCGGGTTCAGACTAACGAGCTGGTCGGGAGGCCCGCTTCCCGGAGCGGCTGCTTTGAAAGAGGCCAGCATACTCCAGGAGGTATCGGTCACAGGAGGGATGGAAGCCAAGTGTGTCTGGTTTGCCGTCGGAGGGAGAGCTGCGTGTGGCGGGAAGGGGCCTCGGATGAGCTCCGCGGGGCTGAGGTCACTGTGAGAACCTCAGAGGTCAGGGAGAGGTGGGTTGGTTCAGACTAACGAGCTGGTCGGGAGGCCCGCTTCCCGGAGCGGCTGCTTTGAAAGAGGCCAGCATACTCCAGGAGGTATCGGTCACAGGAGGGATGGAAGCCAAGTGTGTCTGGTTTGCCGTCGGAGGGAGAGCTGCGTGTGGCGGGAAGGGGCCTCGGATGAGCTCCGCGGGGCTGAGGTCACTGTGAGAACCTCAGAGGTCAGGGAGAGGTGGGTCCTGGGAGTGCCGCCTGCAGGACTGCTGCTTTGCCAGATGTGTATAAGAGACAGCGTGTGTGGTCAGGTGTCATCTGCATGGCAACATCACCAGGGAGGTCTTAGTCTTGCTCTCGCACATCCAGATCCTGAACCTGCCGAAGCTCGGACGGCTACTGCGGGTGCAGGCTGGGGGCTTAGTACTCAGGCTCCTACTCTTCCCGGGTGCTAGGCCCATGGTTCTCCAAAGTGACTGCATCAGAGTCACGATTAATACACAGACAGCTGAGTGCCACCACCAGCATCTCCGTCTCAGTAGGGCTCGGGGAGGGCCTGAGAACATGCATTCTGCACAAGTTTCAGAGTGCTGGTCTAGGACCTGAGCTCTCAGAACTACTGAGCTGTGTTCATCCTTCATGAGAGGTTCAGGTCATAGACTGACTGGTTCTCATCAGCTGTCTGTGATGAACAGGAAGAGCCAAGGGGTATCGCAAGAAATTATTTAAAATGTGTTTTAAAAAGGAACACTCTCTATCTGGGGAAAAATTTAAACATCCTTTTTTTTTCTCTCCCTGGAGATACAGATATATAAAGAGCAGCTACTGTGTGCTGATCATTTGGATCATAAAACACCCTGTCTTTGGTTAGGAGATTCAAATGGATTCCTCTGAAGTAATTAAAGGGGAGTGGATACCAGTGCTTCTTTAAATATGGCTGATTTTATGTGCAGATCAAGCCTCTTTGTTATGAGAGCCTCTAGGACTCTGGGCATTTCCTTTTTGGCACACAGAGTAGTAAATTACGGATGTGTGTGAACCCTGGTCTAAGTGGCTCTCCTCAGCTCGACTGTAAGCTTCCTGCAGGCAGAGACTGAATCTGTTAGATCATCAATGCACCTCTATTGCTTAGCAGAGTGCCTGGGACACAAGAAATACTTCCTTGATAAACACCTGTTCAGTGAAAGAAGGTCGAAATAAAGTCTATAATTGGTTAAAGATTCTCTGCACATCATAGTTGTTTGTGATAGAAGGCTCTAGAGGCAAAGAGAAGCTGTGCTTGGTTTAAAATTTGAACTGCTTGCTTTTTATTTCCAATTTTCCTAATATGATCTTCTCAGATTCTTGTATCCTGCTAAAGAGAACTGCTCTCAAATGAGGGTGCCTAAGAGGCTTGGTTTCCTGATGGTTCAGTAAGACTGTGGCTCTTGTTGGACATTAACAACTTTTTTTTGCCTCTTTGAGTCACTGGATAAAGCATGAAATGCTGCCTCCCCTGTTTGTTTGCAGAGTCCTATTGCCAAGTCTCATTTCTCCCTGCCTCACAAAGCCCTGCTGGTTTTGAGAAGCACAGCGGGGAGAGTCTGAAATTAAATAAAGTACTTGGAGGATGCACAGTTCAGGGATGCCCACTCTTAGAGAGTGTCTGTAAACAGGAACTCACATGCAGTCTGAGTGTCCACAGGGGTGGAGCCGGGTCCATGTGGGCCCATGGGGAATGCAGGGTGCTGGAGTCACCCTTGATGAGGTCACTAGAAGGGGAGTGGTGGTGACAATCTCACACCGGAGGTCATCACCAGGTCATCACGAAGGTCATCACCTTGGTGACCGTGGGCGGCAGGGAGCCCTGCAGCCTTGGCCTTGAGCTCCAGTCCCAGGCTTGACTCTACCCCAGGGCAAGAAAGATATCAAACGTCAAGACTGGTGGGCCCTAGACTCCCAATTTACTTTGTCCTGGGAGAGTGACTTTAGGACTGTTTCTTTTCAGAATGGAAAATGAGGTCCTCCAAAGAGGTTCCTAAGTAGAAGAGGCTTAAAATACCGCCTCTTTTTCTTTTGCCAGAGCCTGTGTGAGAGGCAAAGGGCAGCTCTTGCTGGGTCTTCCCAGAGCAGCACTCAGGGCTGCCTTGCGGGGCCTTGAGCTGCAGTTTAGTTTGAGCTGGGTTACAGGCAGAGTAAGGGCTGTGCTCGGTTTCATTTCTGTTTCAACTGGGACAAGAGGGCATCAACCTACCGTGAGGTCCGCGGCGTGGCTCTGCAGCTGGCTCTCCGCCTTATGCTTTTTGTTGGAGGAGGCGGAAGTGAACAGACCGTTGCTGTTGGATCTGCTGGAGGAAGTTAAGTCCTCGCCAGAGAATTTGTGTTTAGATGCGTCGGAGAGGGGTGAGATGGGCGACCGGAGCATTTTTTCATTTTTATTTATTGGTATTGCCAAGCTGAGAAAGGAAGTCACAGTAATGGAATGTCACACACTCAGCACAGGGGAAGGAAAATGTTTTATATATGACCCAAACCTCCCATTTAAAACCTGCTGGTAGGAAGATGTTTACTGGGAATCTTATGCCAAGAAACAATTTTATGGCATTAGGACCGTAACAAACAACAAGCACATTTTGTTTATTGTTTCTTTACTTATTCTCCCAGAATTAAGAGTAATTCTGGAGCTAAATGACTAAGAATAATACTCTCACTTCCCAAGTTTTTCATCCAAGGATCTCAAAATACACAGCAAACCACTTACTGTTTTCCTAACAAGTGCAAGCAGCAGGTAATGGGAAACTCAATTAAATGATACATGAGATCTCTACTTCCAAAAGGACTTTAGCTAACACCTGCTGTTGCTGCTGCTGCTGCTAAGTTGCTTCAGTCGTGTCTGACTCTGTGCGACCCCATAGACGGCTGCCCACCAGGCTCCCCCGTCCCTGGGATTCTCCAGGCAAGAACACTGGAGTGGGTTGCCATTTCTTTCTCCAATGCATGAAAGTGAAAAGTGAAAGTGAAGTCGCTCAGTCGTGTCCTACTTTTAGTGACCCCATGGACTGCAGCCCACCAGGCTCCTCTGCTGTGGGATTTTCCAGGCAAGAGTACTGGAGTGGGTTGCCATTGCCTTCTCCCTAATTATCACATGGAGAATAACACAATCACAGAATAATCAATCATGCCTGGTTAGGCAACCAGGCATTGATCAGAATACAAAGAACTGAAACAGTCATTAGAAATGACATTTTCTGATTTCTAGTTCCTTATTTTACCTTCAAAACTATTGTCTATGCCTGAATATACATCCCAGTGGACCGTCACAGAAGGGAGTCACTTATATCTGGGTCTTTACAATGTATGTAATGTGGATAGGGCTCTCTCTATTACTTCAGGTAGAAACAAAAAGAATAGGAAGACACATTAGCCCAAAATGAACTCAATCATTGCTAACTTGGGATGGTTCTCCACCTGGTGGAGTCAGGTAATGTAAGGTAAATTCATTGGACAAAGAGTTAGTCATTATTCCTGCATTTATGACTTCTTAATTGCATGTGTTGGCTATCACTGCAAACAAGCTATTAAGGTCACTTCTTATTTTTTAAGCAATATCCTTAGTTGGTGGTCACAGTGTAGAAATTACAAATGTAGGCCTCTAGAACAAATGAGAGACCAAGATGCTTAATGCTATGCAAACACATTTGTGTAGGGAGAGAATTTCTGATGACAGCTTTCTGGTTTAAAAAGCACTGTGCATCCAACGACTTACAAGTGAGAAGTTGTGTTCTAGAAAACTGCCTTGGGCGAATCAGAAGTAGCTCAGCCAGTGAGGATGAAACACTGAAGCTGAAGATGGATGTTAATTGTCTGAATGTAATGGTTTCTCGACACATGAGTAAAGAAACCCTATTTCTAAGTCTCTATTATTTTACATACAGTATTCAGGTGGTGCTATAGTGGTAAAGAATCCACTTGCCAATGCTGGAGACATAAGAGACACCAGTTTGATCCCTAGGTTGGGAAGATCCCCTAGAGGATAAAATGGCAACCCACTCCAGTATTAATGCCTGGAGATTTCCATGGACAGAGGGGACTGGTGGGCTACAGTCCATAGGGTTGCAAAGAGTTGGACCCGGCTGAGTTGATTTAGCACGCATGCACTCAGTTCAGTCCAGTCGCTCAGTCAGTCTATTTGCAACCCCATGGACCGTAGCAAGTCAGGCTTCCCTGTCCATCACCAACTCCCAGAGCTTGCTCAAACTCATGTCCATTGAGTCAGTGATGCCATCCAACCATCTCATTCTCTGCTGTACCCTTGTCCTCCTGCCTTCAATCTTTCCCAGCATCAGGGTCTTTCCTAATGAGTCAGTTCTTTACATCAGGTGGCCAAAGTATTGGAGCTTCCGCTTCAGTATCAGTCCTTCCAATGAATATTCAGGACTGATTTCCTTTAGGATTGACTGGCTTGATTTCCTTGCAGTCCAAGGGACTGTAAAGAGTCTTCTCCAACACCACAGTTCAAAAGCATCAATTCTTTGGTGCTTAGCTTTCTTTATGGTCCAACTCTCACATGCATACATGACTACTGAAAAAAACCACAGCTTTCACTATATGGACCTTTGTTGGCAAAGTAATTTCTCTGCTTTTTAATATGCCATCTAGGTTGGTTATAACTTTTCTTCCAAGGAGCAAATGTCTTTTAATTTCATGGCTGCAGTCACCATCTGCAGTGATTTTGGAGCCCAGGAAAATAAAATCTGTCACTGTTTCCGTTGTTAAACCATCTATTTGCCATGAAGTGATGGGACCGGATGCCATGCTCTTAGTTTCTTGAATGCTGAGTTTTAAAGCATGTACTACATGATTTTATTTTATTTTTTAAAAGACTTTTTGATGTGGACCATTTTAAAAGTCTTTATTGAATTCATTAAAGTATTGCTTCTGTTTTATGTGGTTTTATTTTTTTTCCTGCCACAAAGCACGTGGGGTCTTAGCTTCCCAACCAGGGAACAAACCCACACCCCCTGCACTGGGAAAGCAAAGTCTTAACCACTGGACTACCAGGGTTTTAAACATGATTTTAAATAATTGTAGGAAAGGAAATTATTACATTAAATATTGTCAAGCACATACAATCTTTTCTTCTTCATCATAAGTTTATCTATTGAAGTTGACCAAAGTAATTTTGAAACATTCTTGGGATCATGTCTTTGGGACATGCGATTACCATATATATAGAATTGTCTTATTACACTGGTACAGCTTGACAGAGGTAACCACAATTTCAGAAATACACAGACCACTTTTCCTAGAAAAATTCAAAGCTCTTTCATAGCGGCATTGAGTCCCTACTTAACATAAGTAAACTATCAGAGCCAGCAGACTCTGCCAAGCAAAGGGTCTGGAGCAGGAGTCCCTAACCTTTTTGGCATTGGACCAGTTTCATGGAAGACCATTTTTTCACAGGCCAGGACCCGGAGCGGAAATGGTTTGGGGATGATTCAAGTGCATTACATTTAACTGTGTACTTTATTTCTATTATTATTACATCAACTCCATCTCAGATCTTTAGGCATTCAACCCTGGAGACTGAGGACCTCTGCTTTTATCCTGGGGTCCCTGAACTTGCATGGAAAAGAAATTACATCTTCATTTTCATTAACCTCTCGCTGAAATGGAATATTTCCTTTAATGATGAACAAAGGCAGGAAACCAGAGGAGTGGTTAGCAGGTGTACTGCTTGCAATACCTGTGACTGTCGCTGGTGAAAATCACAGATATTCTCATGTCATATCGGTTGTTGCAGACATCTTCAAATATTGTTTAGACTCATCACTACTAGCAATTATAGCAGTTACTAGAGCCAGCAGACAGCTTATTCAATCACACATTTAAAAGACACTTTGGAACTGGATTTTCTCCTTTCACATGTCCCCAGTGTTTTGGGACACCATCTGCTGGGCACAGAGGACTGCGGGTTTGGCCAGCTTGTCTTTGCTGCTCCTCCTCACTCAGACCTTCCAGAGCCCTAGTCCTTCTTTCCCAAGGTGATTCTAATGCTGCAGCCCTGCGCTCGGGCGCTCGGGCTCTCTAATTTCCTCTCCGGGTTTTAGTACTGCTCTACATCTTCTCCTAACCTTTCAGTTTACATTTTTATGTGTTGCACTGAAACATTAATCTCCCCTTAAAAATTCTATGTACACAGTCGGGGAGAGTGAAGAGTGTCTGAGCAGAGGGAAAGTGGTTTCTGAGCGGTGCGCTTTCTAAATGGAAAGAGCTTCTGTGACTGATGATGAGCTCCTCGCTTGTAATAAATATCGGGGGCCTTGCTTTGCCAGGAAGCCGTTTGTCATGGAGGGGAGTCAGCACCACGCAGGTCCCCCTGGAACCCTTTTGAGGAGGGGCTGTTTCACCTTGGAGACCCCGATCTTGTCTATCACCACAAATTCAGTCCATAGCCAGGATCTTTAGGTGTGTTGTATGAAGAGTCTGCTTATTACATCTGTGTGATAAACTTAGTGTTCTCACGACTCTGAATTCAGTTTTTTGGGTCTCCCAGGTGGCGCTAGTGGTAAAGAACCTGCCCACCAATTCAGGAGACGTAAGAGACGTGGGTTCGATCCCTGAGTTGGGAAGATCCCCTGGAGGAGGGCATAACAATTCACTCCAGTGTTCTTGCCTAGAAAATCCCATGGACAGAGGAGCCTGGTGGGCTACAGTCCATGGGGTCACACAGAGTCGGACACTGCTGAAGTGACTTGGCACACAGGCGGAATTCGGTTTTTAAATTTTCAGAGTGGAGGGTGTATTTTTGAAAGGATAGAATGCTCTATAGCTGGTAACTGGTCTTTTGTTACAAAGACCGGGTGCTGGTGCACCCGGAACTGTGACAAGCAGCACACGCCCAGGCGCCCCGGTGAACCGTGTGTGCGCTTAGTCACTCTGTCGTGTCCGACTCTTGGAGACCCCATGGACTGTAGCCCACCAGGCTCCTCTGTCCATGGGATTCTCCAGGCAAGAACACTGGAGCAGGTTTCCATGCCCTCCTCCAGGGGATCTTCCCAGTTCACAGATCAAACCCAGGTCTCCCTCATTGCAGGTGGATTTTATACTGTCTGAGTTACTAGGGAAGCTCAAGAATATTGGAGTGGGTATTAGCTATCCCTTCTCCAGGGGATCTTCCCAACCCAGGAATTGAACCAGGGTCTCCTGCATGGCAGGAGGATTCTTTACCAGCTGAGCTACCCGGGAAGCCCCGTGTTAAACCAAGGGAATCAGGTCTGCAAGAGACAGGCTGGGACCCTGGGATCCTCTGCTTCAGCGCTTGCACCTGGACACATGTATCCTATAGCAACAAAATACAAAGCAATCCTAAAGGACTAAGGGCTTCCCTGGTGGCTCAGATGGTAAAGAATCTGCCTGCATTGCAGAACCAGGGTTCCATCCCTGGGTTGGGAAGATCCCCTGGAGAAGGGCATGGCAACGCATTTTAGTATTCTTGCCTGGAGAATCCCCATGGACAGAGATCTTGGTGGGCTACAGTCCATGGGGTCCCAAAGAGTCGGACATGACTAAGCAACTAAGCACAGCCTAAGGGACTGAAAACAACTGTGAGTGTGTGCAGTTGGAGCAAATTATGAACAACAAGATACAAAAAGACCAAAAACCCAACTGCCAATTTTGAGAAATTGGGAGCAAAAGTGCACACAAGACCAACAAAGGGCGTGGGCAGACCACCTAAGTCCCCCTCCGGCGCGACCCCTGGACCCACAGCTTCCCCCCCCACATTTAAGGAATGGGCTTGCCCCCATCAGAGAGTGAGCAAGGGAAACTGTTACTTTTTCCTCACTCCTTCAAGCTGCAGCCTGAGCCCCACCAAAGCCTTGGCTGAATTTCTCCTCTGACCTCTTATCAATTTCTATTGATTAAGGAGTCCAAGAACCCTGGTCTGGACACCCAGAGCAGGAAAATCATTTAAAAAAATCTACTCTCCCCCTGCAAACACGTGCCTCTCAGACCCAGGCATGCCTCCACCAACCCTTGCCTTTGCAGGAGCGCACATACCTGTTGATGTTCATGCTGCAGTGATTTGTGGACAACGTACTGTTGGCAGAGGCGGTCAGTCGTGAGGCGCTCTCCCTCTCTCCCGGGGCCTTCTTGATCTCCCTGTAGTCGTCTTCGTTGTCGCACTGCATGGAAAGAAGAAAAAACCAATCAGCTGCGGACTTCGATGGATCACAGTGAGCTCCCATCCCACCAGCTCAGGGGCTTCTTTGGACAAGGTCCTGGGCACCAACGCGATGGCAGCACTCTCGGCCCTGGCCTCGGTTCCCCGTCAGCTCCCCCTCGAACAAGGACGACATCTGTCGTTTTGACTACTGACAGCTTACTGAGAGGAAAAAGGGTGACACCGGGATCAAACTGCAGGAGGGAATATTGTGACGGATGAAAACTGCTCAACCAATGGGCCAGATTCTACCCTCCAAAGAAGATCTGCTCTGGAGTCTCACTGGAGCTTCAACATCCCTTTCTTTGGCATTTCTTGGTACCCAAACAAGGTATAGCAAGCGATCTGTCCTGGGCTTAATGCTGTAGGAGCAGTGACAAGCTCAGGCTTTGCTTCTGAAATTCATGGCCTTGAAGGATCTTTTTATAAAACAGCAGTTCAACTGGATTGTTTCCACGGTTGTATTTAACTTTAGACGTGTAATAGGTGTGATGCAGGCCTCCCAGGTGGCACTAGCGGTAAAGAACCCGCCTGCCGATGCAGGAGACATAGGAGACCCAGGTTCAATCCCTGGGTCGGGGAGATCCCCTGGAGGAGGGCCTGGCGCCCCACTCCAGTATTCTTGCCTGGAGAATCCCATGGACAGAGGAGCCTGGCGGGCTGCAGTCCAATGCGTCACCAAGAGACGCGACTGAAGCAACTTAGCACAGCACACACGCAGGGGTAATGCACGTGCACTCAACCAACTTCTATTTTTGCTGAGATTGCAGCAACACAGCAGAGACATTCAGGATTCTCAGAGGTGTTTCCAGGAGACGGGCACCGGTACTAAAGATAGAAAGACTCTGACCTTCTCTTTCTAGCTGGGATGTCACACAGCCTCTGGAGGAAGGACCACAGATGCTCACGTTGAAACTATGCCCCATGGAGGGTCTGAGCCAAACCTCTGAATCCCCTAGTTTTGGCCCCCAGGGCTCCGGCAGGGCTAGGCTCTGCACCCTGGGCAGCCAGGCCTGCGATGTCCCACCTCCCACACCCAAAACTAGTGGCTTCGCACCCCAGATGCTGAGTAAAGAGTGCTGTGCAAATGTTCTTTCCCTTCTTTATGCATGTTCACCTATGCTTCAGTAGATTTCATGAGGAGAGCTGAGTGTCAGGCTTAGTGTAAATGAAGTTTCATAAGTTAGACTTAAAAAGTCCATGAATAGTAAAATTACTTAAATATAGATTATGAATTATACATGTCTCTGTGTTTGCACATCTCTACTGACATATGCCTGTATAGCTATATGTATTTCCAATCTCTATACGTTTATCAATTTCTATCTCTGAAACACCCCCCTCTCTCTATATATATATCATCCTGTCTATCTATCCATCAATCTCCAGATGACTGATTGATTTACTCATTAATCAATTAATCACCTGGGAGTTGATGGATAAATGCATCTGAAAGTAATGAGGAGGGCAGGATATGCAGAGGAAAACAGAAGGAAAAGAGGGGCAGGTGTGTAGCGAGCTAACCTGTATTACTAAATTATATCATTTAAACCTAACAACATCCCTGTAAAGATGTCACCAGTTTACAAATGAAGAAATTGAAGTACACAGAAGGGAAGGTCACCTGATTAAGGTCACCTAGGAGGTCAGGGCTGACTGCATGATTTGTGGGGTTCAGTGCAAAATGAAAAGGCTAGGCCCCATGTTCAAAAAGCTGGAGAAGATGCTTGATGTCAGTCTTGGTGATGATTTTCTTGAATTTAATACCAAAAGCAAAAGCAACAATAGCAAAAATAAACAAGTGGGACTATGTTAAACAAAAAAGCTTCTGCAAAGCAAAGTGTAAGTCGCTCAGTCGCATCTGACTCTTTGTGACCCCATGGACTATAAAGTCCATGGAGTTCTCCAGGCCAGAATACTGGAGTGGGTAGCCATTCCCTTCTCCAGGGAATATTCTCAACCCAGGGATCGAACCCAAGTCTTCGGCACTGCAGGTAGATTCTTTACCAGCTGAGCCACCAGGGAAGCCTGCGCAGCAAAGGAAACCATCAATAAAATGAAAAGGCAATTACTGAATGTAAGAAAATATTTTCAAATAATATATCCGAGAAGGGGTTAATATTCAAAACACACAAAGAACACTTGCAATTCAACAACAAAGAAAGAAACAAAAAAATCTGATTGAAAAACAGGCGGAGGATTTGATTAAATATTTTTTCTAAAGAAGACATACAGATGGTCAACAGGCACATGAAAAGATGCTCAGCATCACTAACCATCAGGGAAATGCAAATCAAAACTACAATGAGATATCACCTCACACCTCTTAGAATGGCTGTCATCAAAAAGACTAGAAATAATACATGTGTGAGGATGTGGAGAAAAGGGAACCCTAGTGCACTGTTGGTGCAACCTCCAAGCAGTATGGAGGTTGCTCAAAAAATTAAAATAGAGCGACTACATGATCCAGCAATCTCACTTCTGGGTATTAATTCAAAGGAAACTGAAACACTGATTTCAAAAGACCCCCACATTCACTGCAGCATTATTTACGATGGCCAAGTCAAGGAAACAGCGTAAATGGCTATGGATGGATAAGGAAATTGTGGCATACCTATGTATACAACGGAAGAAGGGAGTCTTGCCATTTGCAACAACACAGATGGGCCTGGAGGGTGCTATGCGAAGTGAAATGAGTGGGATGTGTGGTGTGCTAGTCACTCGGTCTTGTCCGATTCTTTGTGATGACAAAGATGACAAAGACCTTAGGATCTCACTTAAATGTGGAATCTGAAACCCAAAACCAAACCACTCTGGGGTGGAGAGAGGGGCACAAAATGAAGGGGTGAAGGAAATAAAAAAGTACAAATCTCCAGTTATAAAATGAGTAAGTCATATGGATGTAGTGGAACACTAATAAATAGCATGGTGAGTATAACTAATAATACCATGGTACTTCATGGGAAATAAACGGGGAAACAGTGGAAACAGTGTCAGACTTTATCTTTCTGGGCTCCAAAACCACTGCAGATGGTGACTGCAGCCATGAAATTAAAAAACGCTTATTCCTTGGAAGAAAAGTTATGTCCAACCTAGATAGCATTTTCAAAAGCAGAGACATTACTTTGCTTTGGATTGCAAGGAGATCCAACCAGTCCATTCTGAAGGAGATCAGCCCTGGGATTTCTTTGGAAGGAATGGTGCTAAAGCTGAAACTCCAGTACTTTGGCCACCTCATGAGAAGAGTTGACTCATTGGAAAAGACTCTGATGCTGGGAGGGATTGAGGGCAGGAGGAGAAGGGGACAACCGAGGATGAGATGGTGGGATGGCATCACTGACTCGATGGACGTGAGTCTGAGTGGACTCCGGGAGTTGGTGATGGACAGGGAGGCCTGGTGTGCTGTGATTCATGGGATTGCAAAGAATCGGACACGACTGAGCGACTGAACTGAACTGAACTAACACACATTTGAAAGTAGCTAGGAGATCTTGAAAGTTCTCACCAGGAGAAGAAGAAATTTGTAACCTATGTATAGTGATGGATGTTAGCTGGACTGATTGTGGTCATCATTTTGCAACACATTTAAACCAATATTGAATCATTATATTGTATAACTGATAATAATATAATGTTATGTCAATTATACCTCAAAAAAAAAAAAAAAAAAAGCGGTTACAGAGTAACATTATAAAGTGCTAAAGTCAGGAGCATTTTCCTGTCTTGAAACTGGTCTCTTAACCTGTCAGAGAAGTGTGTTTACTTGCTGCTTTACACTGTGCTCCTGGAAACACGGGTATGCTTGGCATGTGCTGACTCTCCCAAACGCCAGGAGTGCTGGCCTGAGGCCAAGCGCGCGCACGCAGCCCAGCAAACGTCTTCTGCCACCTGCCAGCGGTGGGTCACGGGGTGCGGAAGTGCAGTCAGGCACCACCCCTTCCCAAGGCCAACTGGCAGTCTCTCCTGGGGGACCCCTCAGTTCCTGGATTGAGGGCTGGGAGGTGCTGATCCTGACCCCAACCCTCACTATGCCTGCGCCTTGGCTGCTGGGTGGGGATGCAGAGAGGGGAGGCTGCTCCCGGCCAGGAATGCAAAGGGGCCACGGGGCAGGCAGAACCCATGCTGGGGAAATGGGTAGGGGGTGGGACCAAGCATGCTCTGTTGTCCCATCACCTTCACTTGCAAAAGACAGATTCAAAGATAAAAGGGGGAATTCCAAGATGGCAGCCACAGGCATTAAATTCCGAGCATGGAGTCTTCTGAGCGGGGGCCGAGAGGCGAAAGGACTACACAAATCTCCAGCTGGTTTATTATTGGCAGACCCTACAACCAGAGACCTGACTTCATTCCCAGCTCTGTCCTTTCTCACCTACATGACCCTAGGGCAAGTCACTTTAGGCTCTGTGAGCCTCAGTTTCCTCATCTGTAAAAGGGGTATGACAAGAACATTTGCCTCAAAAGTTGTAAGGATTTTATAAATGATCTAGCATCCCTCATGGGGACATATACATGTGTTAATAGTTGTGAATGATTTTGTCCCAAATTTGGGGCTGTCCATGATGACTATAATCTTTTGTTCCCTACTGTGTTTTTCGCTGTGGTTCTAGTTACTTTTGAAGATGTAGTAACAGGAGGGGGTAAAGATTCTCTGAACTGCTTTTAAATTATGATTAAGTGATTCCTGTGCTCAAAAATTCTTCAAAAACATCTGAATGGCCAAGTGTTTGGGTCTACTTCTGGACCTGCGTCCAGCTCTCCCTGCACTTAAGTCCCTGCCCGGCTCACTCTGTTCAATCCCCCTCTGTTCAGCTGGCTTCCCAGCTTTGGCAGCAAATCCTCTGATTACTCAAAAGTCCCTCCTGCTTAGGGCCCTGTTCCCAGCTTGTCTCCACCACAAAGTCCTTCTGCTCAATACCATGGGGAGCACCAGACTATGGCTCCTATGCCACAGGATGGTGGGTCCTGTTGCCCACGATCCCCACTGGTCACTTCCATATTCACGCCTCACCCTAGTCACAGCCTTACTCAACTCTACGAGGCAGCTGGCTTCTTAAGTCAAGGAATGACCCCACCTCTTCCAGCAAAGAATGGGGTTCCCCTGTGTTTAGTTTTCCTCACTGGTCCAGCCTCTAGCTCCTTCCTTGAAGACACTCAGTGAAGATTTCCCAATTGCCTACTTTCACATGCAGTGGGAATGGCCTTAATTATCTATCACATGGGAATAATAGCTGGTCTTCCCGCAGTGGGCAGTTCTAAGGACGTTGAGTTGAGCTAAAATGTGTCAAGTACTTACACTGGGCTTCCCTGGTGGGTTAGATGGTAAAGAATCTGCCTGCAATGCAGGAGACACGGGTTCGATCCCAGGTTCGGAAGATGCCCTGGAGAAGGGCATGGCAACTCACTCCAGTATTCTTGCCTGGAGAATCCCATGGACAGAGGAGCCTGGCGGGCTACAGCCCATAGCATTGCAGAATGTCAGACTTAGCGACTGAAGCAACTCAGCAGGCTCCTATGGACTTATGTAAAGTGCTCTATGAACGTTTGCTGAAGAAGGACAGGTAAACTCCTGCTCCTGGAACATTCCAGACCAGTGGACCTGCCCACAAGTTCAGGGAGGGCCCTCCCTCCCACTGTGCCTTCAGCCCCTCGGGTTTCCAGGCCTACCTTGCGTTTCCTCTTGGATTTTGGCAATAGCGTTGCAGAATGTCAGACTTAGCGACTGAAGCAACTCAGCAGGCTCCTATGGACTTATGTAAAGTGCTCTATGAATGTTTGCTGAAGAAGGACAGGTAAACTCCTGCTCCTGGAACATTCCAGACCAGTGGACCTGCCCACAAGTTCGGGGAGGGCCCTCCCTCCCACTGTGCCTTCAGCCCCTCGGGTTTCCAGGCCTACCTTGCGTTTCCTCTTGGATTTTGGCAAGGTCTTTTCCACAGGTGCCTCGGATGCGTGGCTCGGGGGCGCGCTCTCAGAGTCCTTGGCCGCGGGAGCACTCAAGACCCCCGACTCCTGGGGCAGGTGTTCCGGGATCCTGGACAGAAGTGTCAGGTCAATTTTGACCCAGAGTGACCGGACCTCGTCACTGTCCTTCAACGGGGAGAGAAGCTCGTTGCGGCCGAAGGGGACCAGGGTGTAGAACTGCTCCTCCAGCTCCTTGGCAATGTCGCTGGTGGTCCTGGCGTTGATGGAGCCCGCGGGAGCGCGGGGGCCGCCGCCGCTGATGCTCGTGGGAGCCTCCTTCAGCCTCGGGTCGTTCCCGGAGGCGGCGGCGGCGGCTGCGGCAGCGGCCACGGCCTTGGACAGAGGGTAGTCCTCCTGCTCCGACTCCAGGTCCGAGTCCGAGGAGGAGGAGGAAGAGGACGACTCCGTCTCGATGAACTCCTTGGATTTGGGGACGATCCGGCTCAGCCCCCGCGTGCGGCGCTTCTCGCAGGTCACGGCCGAGCGCAGCTCCTTGCGGTGGTTGGTCCTGCTGTTGCCGCAAGGCCGGGGCTTGGGGGGCTCCGGGGGAACCCCCGCGCTCGCCCCCAGCGCCTCGGCAGCTACGGGCTCCTCGGGCCGGTGGCCGCTGTCGCCGGCCGAGGTCCTCTCGGTGCGCCGGGTGGGCTTCTTGCCCGCAGACCTCCGGGCAGGCGCGGGCGCGCTCTCGGCGGGCGCACCAGGCACCGCGGGCGGCGGGGCGGCGGCGGCGGCGGTCACGGCCACGGCCACGGCCGCGGGCGGGGACTTCTGCTTCACCCCTTTGCTCCCCGGGGCCTTGTTCGCGGTCCTCGGCCTCTGCTCCTCTTTGCAGGCGCCCTTGATGTCCTTGTCTCTCAGGCCCGGCGGGCAGACGTCGGGGAGCTTCCCGCAGTCCTGCGTGTCCTCCTTCACTGGGGTGTAGTACTGACTGCTCTCAGGCCCGTGGTGGCTTTCATTTTGGATCAGGACAGGGGGCTTGTGGTGATTCACTTTGTTTAGCCATTTATCCAGCTGCCACTTGTTAGAGGACGCTGGTTCCGCCTAAAAGCAGAAAACCGGCAAAAAACAAAACATCGCTTAGGACAGACTCACTTAGATGCGCCTGGCTGTTTTTCTCTTGACTTGCTGCTCCTCTAGGCATGTGAGCAGAAACCTGATGGGCTGGAAACTCAGGGAACACGGAAGCAGTAGGTGTGTGTAGCATCAACAGGCACACAGGGTGGCCCCCCACAGGGCTTCCCAGGTGGCTCAAAGCGTAAAGAACCTACCTGCCAGTGCAGGAGACCCGGGCTTGATCCCTGGGTTGGGAAGATCCCCTGGAGAAGGGAATGGTTACCCACTCCAGTATTCTTGCCAGGAGAACTCCATGGACAGAGGAGCCTGGCAGGCTACAGTCCATGGGGTCGTAACGAGAGGGACATAACTGAGCGACTGACACTTTCCTGGCCCCCCACACCAGTGCAGCAGTGTGAGAAATGAGAGGACACACTATCCCTCATTAGGACCCATTTCCAGCACGTTTGAGTGTAATACAGTGTATATTTTTTGTATTTATACAGACATGCATAAACTTGAGAGCCCATGAAAGTTAACGGGGGTGTAGTTAGGAGACCTTGAGTATTGAAGTGCATTTTTGGTGAGACTTGTAATTTGGGGAGAAATTAGGAAAGGGGGCCGAGTGGACCCTGCTGGACTTGGTTCGTCCATCCTCAACCCGCTTCCATCACACTTTGCCTGAAATGTTTCAGACGAGGAGGTGACAATGAAAACGTCTCCTGTAAACAGTTTTGCTAAATTAGAGGAAATCCTGGGCATTCCAGGTGTTAAACTCTGACCCACGGATTGGCTCTGGGAGAGAGCGGAGGCCAGCAAATGCCCTGTAACAGAATGTCAAAGGTCACGTAGACACATTTTGGGGAGAGAATAGTTTGCACAGTTTGCACTTACCCTTCTGGGGACCTATGTCTTATTGAAAGGTTAAGAACTGCTTCTCTTACAGGGAGTAAATGTTGTTGATTTTTAATAATTTAAAATTTATCCAGCCTCTCTGATTATTAGTAGAAAAGAGGTATATTGATAAGTACAGAACTTTGTTGTTGCTGTTTAGTTGCGAAGTCATGTTTGACTTTTTGGGAACCCCATGGTTCTCTGTCGATGGGATTTCCCAAGCAAGAATACCACAGTGGGTTGCCATTTCCTTCTCCAGGGGATTTTCCTGACCCAGGGATTGAACCCACGTCTCCTGTATTGCAGGTGGATTCTTGACTGCTGAGCTACCAGGGAAGCCCCATAGACCTTTAGCTAGAATGTTTTTAATTTGTGAGATGGGGGGAGAATTTTGGCCTGATTAAGGTGATGTATGTTTCCTTCCCTATGTCCTCCACTCTATAAATTCATGGCTTCTGATGATTGGGTGAGGTGGGGTTGGGGTGGGGTGGTAGAACTAGATACTGCCCAGAATAAAGAAGAATGGCTTAGCTTTGCATTTCATATTGGTTTGTTAAAGCCTAGAGCAAGTCAGGCTCCCTTGCAGGAGAAAAACACTACTCTTTAAGATCATAATTTCTGAATGCTTGCTTTCAGGTGTCAAGATTTGGTTTTCAACAAAGAGGTTGGTCTTAAGAGCAGAACTTGGGGCACCGCTCGCGGGCGCGCTCTCGGCGGGCGCACCAGGCACCGCGGGCGGCGGGGCGGCGGCGGCGGCGGTCACGGCCACGGCCACGGCCGCGGGCGGGGACTTCTGCTTCACCCCTTTGCTCCCCGGGGCCTTGTTCGCGGTCCTCGGCCTCTGCTCCTCTTTGCAGGCGCCCTTGATGTCCTTGTCTCTCAGGCCCGGCGGGCAGACGTCGGGGAGCTTCCCGCAGTCCTGCGTGTCCTCCTTCACTGGGGTGTAGTACTGACTGCTCTCAGGCCCGTGGTGGCTTTCATTTTGGATCAGGACAGGGGGCTTGTGGTGATTCACTTTGTTTAGCCATTTATCCAGCTGCCACTTGTTAGAGGACGCTGGTTCCGCCTAAAAGCAGAAAACCGGCAAAAAACAAAACATCGCTTAGGACAGACTCACTTAGATGCGCCTGGCTGTTTTTCTCTTGACTTGCTGCTCCTCTAGGCATGTGAGCAGAAACCTGATGGGCTGGAAACTCAGGGAACACGGAAGCAGTAGGTGTGTGTAGCATCAACAGGCACACAGGGTGGCCCCCCACAGGGCTTCCCAGGTGGCTCAAAGCGTAAAGAACCTACCTGCCAGTGCAGGAGACCCGGGCTTGATCCCTGGGTTGGGAAGATCCCCTGGAGAAGGGAATGGTTACCCACTCCAGTATTCTTGCCAGGAGAACT
This sequence comes from Cephalophus harveyi, assembly GCA_006410635.1. Lineage (NCBI taxonomy): Eukaryota > Metazoa > Chordata > Mammalia > Artiodactyla > Bovidae > Cephalophus > Cephalophus harveyi. Next base: position 62,653 of record SJYT01073459.1, on the reverse strand, counting down.
CCATGGACAGAGGAGCCTGGCAGGCTACAGTCCATGGGGTCGTAACGAGAGGGACATAACTGAGCGACTGACACTTTCCTGGCCCCCCACACCAGTGCAGCAGTGTGAGAAATGAGAGGACACACTATCCCTCATTAGGACCCATTTCCAGCACGTTTGAGTGTAATACAGTGTATATTTTTTGTATTTATACAGACATGCATAAACTTGAGAGCCCATGAAAGTTAACGGGGGTGTAGTTAGGAGACCTTGAGTATTGAAGTGCATTTTTGGTGAGACTTGTAATTTGGGGAGAAATTAGGAAAGGGGGCCGAGTGGACCCTGCTGGACTTGGTTCGTCCATCCTCAACCCGCTTCCATCACACTTTGCCTGAAATGTTTCAGACGAGGAGGTGACAATGAAAACGTCTCCTGTAAACAGTTTTGCTAAATTAGAGCAAATCCTGGGCATTCCAGGTGTTAAACTCTGACCCACGGATTGGCTCTGGGAGAGAGCGGAGGCCAGCAAATGCCCTGTAACAGAATGTCAAAGGTCACGTAGACACATTTTGGGGAGAGAATAGTTTGCACAGTTTGCACTTACCCTTCTGGGGACCTATGTCTTATTGAAAGGTTAAGAACTGCTTCTCTTACAGGGAGTAAATGTTGTTGATTTTTAATAATTTAAAATTTATCCAGCCTCTCTGATTATTAGTAGAAAAGAGGTATATTGATAAGTACAGAACTTTGTTGTTGCTGTTTAGTTGCGAAGTCATGTTTGACTTTTTGGGAACCCCATGGTTCTCTGTCGATGGGATTTCCCAAGCAAGAATACCACAGTGGGTTGCCATTTCCTTCTCCAGGGGATTTTCCTGACCCAGGGATTGAACCCACGTCTCCTGTATTGCAGGTGGATTCTTGACTGCTGAGCTACCAGGGAAGCCCCATAGACCTTTAGCTAGAATGTTTTTAATTTGTGAGATGGGGGAGAATTTTGGCATGATTAAGGTGATGTATGTTTCCTTCCCTGTGTCCTCCACTCTATAAATTCATGACTTCTGATGATTGGGTGAGGTGGGGTTGGGGTGGGGTGGTAGAACTAGATACTGCCCAGAATAAAGAAGAATGGCTTAGCTTTGCATTTCATATTGGTTTGTTAAAGCCTAGAGCAAGTCAGGCTCCCTTGCAGGAGAAAAACACTACTCTTTAAGATCATAATTTCTGAATGCTTGCTTTCAGGTGTCAAGATTTGGTTTTCAACAAAGAGGTTGGTCTTAAGAGCAGAACTTGGGGCACCGCCTCATGCAGAAAGGATCCGGCGGCAGGGCGGCGAGGCGCGAGGAGGGCAGGCAGTGCTCTAGACCCAGGGGTCCTGGCTGAGTCTGGGGCACAGCTCAGGGAGACGGGAAGCCTTTAGTGGGCCAGCAGGGCCTGGGGCCACAGAGTGTGGACGGCGAGCACTGCAGCTGCGGCAGGGACTGTGGACAGTCTACTGGCTCCCTCCAAACAGATGAGACCAGCTACACTTCAGGGAACCGCAGAGCAGGGTGTTGAGGGACTCGGAGCGACAGTGACCGTAAGCAGAAGATGACCCTGCAGCACATCAGTGATCACTCCAGTGATTAACTCCTCCCTTTGCTATGAAGGCGCCCTCCTGGAAATCTTAATGAGAGTCTCCTTGTGAGGCATTTCACACGGGGATCCCAGGCCCTGCTCCTGGGGCCATGAGGATGGGGGAGCATCCCCATGGGATACAAGTGTGGAAGGGGACTCTCTCATGACCCTGATAGGGAATCTGGACTCTGACTTGATGTTCTGCTTTGTTTTTTTTTCATGCCACCCACAGGGCCAGGACTCCTGAATAAGAGGCAAAAAACCAAAATGATAAAATTTTCTTTTGCGCCTCTGAGTTTTATTTTGTAAATTCTGACCTCGCTTTAATGTGGCACCTCCAGAGACAGGGAACAATGGAGTCTGCAGAGCCCACCTGACCTGGTCCATCCTGCGACAGTGAAGTGACCGAGGAAGCAGGGTGGCAGGACATAGAATGGCTTCTTTGCCGAGGGGGAGCTCTTGCCTGCCCTGAGGTGAGGTGAGTGTGACTCAAGGCTACTTTAATTTTAAAAATTTATTTATTTATCCATTTTGGCTGCCTCAGGTCTTAGTTGCAGCACTTGGGAGCTTCGATTTTTGTTGCGGCACGTGGGATCTTCAGCTGGGGCATTTGAATGCTTAGTTGTGGCACGCGGGATCTAGTTCCATGACCAGGGATTGAACCCGGGCTCCCTGCGTTGGGAGCTTGGAGTCTTAGCCACTGGACCACCAGGGAAGTCCCCTGAAGGCTAACTGGTGGCAAACACATTTATGACTTTGAGGCTGTCTCCTCCCCAGCCCCGTTTCTCTCTGACCCCTGGCTGGGTCAGTGACTTCTGTGCCTCAGCTTCCCCAGATAAACGGGGGCCCAGTAATGTGAGTGGATGCTGAAGGCGCCTTGCAGAAGGGAACACACACTGGACCGGGTGGACACATTTATGGCAGCATCCGCCACTTGCCACTGCCCCCCCCGCACCCTGCCCCGGTCACCCTCATCCCCGCCATCCTGAGCCTTCCATACCTCACATCTCTTACATGCGAGGACACAGATGCCTGTCTGAAGCCAAAACACAGTGGCTCACAGGGAGACTCCCACTAAAACTCCCCAGAGGGAGTCTTCACAGCGAGGGGAGGATTTAATCAATGGAGTAAGGGCCCGCTGCCCCATGTGCCACAGAGTCATTTTTTTCTGCTCTTCACAGCCAAAGAAATCAGGACTATTTTCAGTACATTACTAAATCATGTTCCCTTTCTCAAGGATCTACAATGACCTCCTCTTGCCTCTCAAACAAAATCCAAACTCCTCAGGCAGCCATCATCTTACAGGCATCTTTCATTGCTGGAACACCCACAGTGTGCTCCCACATCACATGCATCATCTAATTTAATCCATAGATAAGGGATACTATCACCCTTAGTTTTTAGATGAGGCTCAGAGAAGTTAAGCAACATGTCCAAAGCTGCAGAGCTACCAGGCACCGGCAAGACTAAACCCACGCTTGTCACAGTTGAGAGATCAGATTCCCTTCCCTGTTGTATTGTCTAAGCTCCCATTACTCTCTGGGGAAGCCTCATGAAAAGGGGACCTTGTTTCACTTGAGAAATGTTAGGTCTTCAAATGATAGAATTTGATCTGACTTTTGGAGAAGACACCACTAACTCTCCAGATAATACCTGTTGCCTTCCATTATCCTTAATGGCATCATCTTGTGATAGTCATGTCTGTTTCATGTATATGAATCTTGTGTCTTCAACAAAGCCAAACACTGCTTTCCGGCAGAGGCCAGGTTTCCGCTTCTTTGTCTCCCTCGCAGGACCCGTAATAGGTTAAAGGGGCAGCTTGCTGTGACCCTGCTGCTACTAATGACTCACAATGAGCTGTCACTCTCTGTTCGTCACTTACTCCTCAGAAAAACCTCACAGATTAGACAGTGTGAGATTATCTGCCATTTTGGGGATAAAACTGTGGCCAAGGAAGCTTAAACAGCCAAGAATTAGGTGGCAGGGGAGGAGGGCAGACTTGGGGCTTGGAGCTCCTTGCCTGGCAGGCTGCTGCCTCTGGTTTACTGTCTGAGCCATCCACTGGGGTTCTGCCCAGCGCTTTTGCTTGTTTGCTGGCTTGCAGTGTGTATCTGCAGCCAGGACTCTCCTCTCTGATCAATCTTCCCTCTGATTCATGTACAAGCCCTCCAGGGCATACTCTAGTCTCTATTTCATCTACAACCTCAAGGCACCCACTGCCACATACCCCATAATTAAGGAGAAGCTTGTTGAATCCATGAATAACTTGTATTTTTGAAGATTTTCAAGAATGATCTAGGGCAGCATTTTCCAAAATGTGCTTTTAGCCCATGAAGAAAGCCTACCATGGTTGGATATATTTGGGAAACACCGCAATGGAGAACACTGTTTACATGAGTGATGTTGAGGACTGAGTGATGCCCTGCAGTTGAGAAATGGGTGAAACCTACTTTATCTTGGCTCTTCTCAAAATCCTGTGACCAGGGACTGCCCTGGTGGCCCAGTGGATAAGACTCTATGCTCCCAATGCAGGGGGACCAGGTTTGATCCCTGGTCAGAGAACTAGGTCCTACATGCTGCAACTAAGAGCTCCCATGCCACAGCTAAAGATCCCATGTGCCTCAACTATGACCCCGTGCAGTCAAATAAAAATAAAGTCCTGTGACCAGGCTCTTTCTTGTTCACATAGCAAGCTGTCCCTTTACTTGGAACACCCGGTCTAAGGAGCTCTGTGTGGAGCTGTAAATGTGCTAATGGAGGGCCAAAACACACCCCCGACCCCTTCCTGCTCCCTGGTCAAGCTCTGGCATGAAAGGATGTCCCAGATGACGAAAGAAGAAAGAACTCAAATGAAAAAAAGTTAGTCTGATGATAAGCAAGCAAACCTCAGGCCACAGAGAGGGGATCTGCAGCAATGGAAACACTGAATCCAGTGTCTCTTCCAGGCCCACTTGCAGACTAGGGGTTATATTCCATGGTGATGGATGTGAAAGGCAGTGGTTTTCTACAACCAGGGCCAGAAACACAGCTTGGATGAGATGAAGGAGAGCCAAGCAGGTGCCCAGTGCTGGTACGCTACGGGGCAGGGTGGAGGGATGCAGGTGTCTGGGGACATCATGAGGATCTCCTGCTCTCATATCAGGAAATTTCCAGAAGGGGAAAGAGGGCCAGATACGTTTTGCTGCAAAGCAGAAGGAACAGGTCTTTGCAGTGGAATGGGAGGTGTGTGGCTATAAAGAGCTGGGTGGTCCTGTGGGTGACAGGGAAACGGGTCTCACTGCTCTCTGTCAGGGGACCTGGGTCAGCCCAGGGCAGAGGAGAGCAGGGCTGCCACAGAGTCGGCCCTTAATGCTTCTTTCCCCTCTTTTCAATGTTCATTCTGCAAAATCATTGTAATTCTTTTTTTTTTTTTTAATAAAATTTTTGGCCATGCCACATGGCTTGTGGGATCTTAGTTCCCCAATGAGACACCAAACCCACAATGTCCTTGGCAGTGAAAGCATGGAGTCCTAACCACTGGACTGCCAGGGAATTCCCTCCCTGTATTTCTGAAGGATGTGTGTCTGTAGTCATCTTGGGAAAAAATGTAAAAAAAAAAAAGCCAAAAACCCCTTACTTTTATTCCAAGGAATACATTCCTTTCCAGCAGAGAGAAGTCACATGCTCTGTGGCTACACCTGTCACTTCTGCACTCCCTCTGCAGGGAGAAGCCAGAAGTTGAAACCTACTCGTGACCTCAGGCAACTTAAACTCTAAGGCCTGTGTTAGCAGATTCCCCTCCTCCTCCTCCTCCTCTGCTGGGGGCTCTGGTTGCTGCTGGAAGAAATGACAAGTGCTTCCTTTCATCACCAAGGAGTTCAGGTCTTTGTAATTATTTCAGTGACATTTAGAGGGAGTCTGCTCAAAGCCCTTTATAACCGTGCTTCTCTGAGGCTGGTTTCAGCCTCATCTAGAAACTCCAGGAGTCACATTTCAACATGCAAATAATATTCAACATTCCTGAATTTAACCTTCAAAATCATGAAGAGCCGGGGATGGGGGCTCTCATTCACAGACCCTAAGGCTTTTAATCCACCGCCACTATCCCCCTTGGCCCTCGCAATGTCCCTGGAACCCAGTTCTTTCTACTACATATTCTGGAGTTTTTCAACAAATTAGATCACAAAGCTGGCTCTGAAGAAGCTTGGTTAATGCCTCTGTTTTGTTTTGATTTTGTTTTTTTTTTTTTTTTGCTTGTTTGTTTTAAATTATTCTCATTAGAATATCAAGTCTGTGAAGACAGGAATCTTCTTTGTCAGATCACTGCTGTCTCCCAGGGCCAAGCGTATCTGTGGCAGAGACTCAATAATATTTGTTGAAAAACCATAAGTGAGTGAATGAACAGATGAATGAATGAAATGATGGAGAAGGAATAACTTAGCTTCTGGGGAAAGTCAGGGTTATATCAACATATAGCTTTTATAGGTTAATGTTGCTAAGGGCCTTTCCCTTACTTATACAGGGAGATAGAGATAGACAGATCAAGAGAGAGAGAGGGAGAGAGAGACAGGTACACAAACTGGAAATGTGAGGCTGGTGGGCCCTTGAAGGTGCTCTCCTCTCAGCACCAAGGTTCGGATATGTGGGTTTGGTTCATTTTAGAGCTTATTTAGAAATTTGGGCCCCACAGTGGTACAGAGGATTGCAGGTAAAAAAAAAATCCTATGACCCTCAGTAACGTGAAATGTTTATACACGTAAAAAGAAGCCTATTTTATTCCTTCTTTAGAAATCAAAGTCTACCCTTACCAATCCAGAAACTGAACAAGTGTGTTCTCAGTCCTCTCTCAAGGATCCATGCTCTGAATTACTATTTAATTTCCCCCTTTAAAGTAGAAATAGCAATGGGTTTTATCAGGACCATATCATGTTTTTATATGAGGCACCTAAATCTTCCACATAGATATTCATCATAACTATAAAAGCTTTCATTATTATTTTCAGGTTCATGCTAATTTTTCTCTGTATATTTTCACAAAGAAAACACAGTTAAAAAGGTTTTATTTATACTTATAGCCCGTGTTCTTCTTCTAATCTGTGACAAATTGCAAAAAGGTAAGATTCTAGCCACGTCTAATCCACAAAACTCCTTTCTCCATGATTTACAGGGGTTCACACTTCAGGTTGGAGCTGCCCTCTCTGCTTATTGCCTCGCTGACCCCAATCCTCAGGTTATTTCCAGTCAGTGACGTTTACAGCATGTTTGGAAAGTTCTGGAAGTCAAGATAGAGATTTCTGGACTGTAAGAGATGAAGTTTCTAGATCTCAAAGGAAGCTCTGTAGCTAGAAGCACTTTGAGGAGGAGGTTGGGGTAAATGAGCCCGAATCAATCCTGGCAGGCTGCCTGGGAGTGGTGGCCTATACGGGTCACGGCAGCTTGCAGGCCACGAAGACTGGGGGAGCGGGAGGTGTGAGAACCACACTGGGAGGAGGACCGACTGTGCTCCCTGGGGGAGAAGCAGGCAGGCGAGGCCCCTGGAGGCCCGCAGGTACTCACCTCGGGGCTGGAGTAGTGGGGGGGCTTGCTGCCCTCGCTCTCGCTGGAACTGCTCTCTGTCTCCGAGTCGGACCCCGAGCTGCTCTCCGAGTCGCTGGAGGAACTGCTCCCGCTGCTGCTGCTGCCGCTGCTGCTGCCCTTGCTCGAGGGCGCCGAGGCCCTGCAGTCGGCCGGCTGGAGTCCGGCACTGCCCACCCGCGAGGAGAGAGAGGGAAGGGAAGCGGAGTGAGCAAACACGGAAGCGCCGCTGAGCGGGCTGGCGGGCACCGGAGGCGCGCAGCCCGCACATCTGCCAGCCGTCACCTGGACGGGGCTGGCAGAGCCGCCGGCAAGGTCACAGCTGCCTCCTGGTTAAGACAACGGAGGCACAGAAAGAAAACTGGGAGCGAAGGCTGGTGCCCCCTGGCCGTCGGGCACCGGCTGGTGTGGCTGCTCTGCGTGGCCATTTCAGAAAAGGAGGGGACGTCGCTGCTGAGCACTGTCCCTGTTTTCCTGCTGTTTCTGGGAATGGCTTTTCAAATGCATCCCCGATTCCAATCACTGACCATAAAAGCCAGGAAATCCAAAATGCTTGAAATATTTTGCAAAGAACGAAAAGGTCTGTTTGCTTTATTTTAGGAAGTGGGCTGTGAGGAAGGGCACAGTGTCCTGCTCTGTGCTTGCACGGCCTTCTGGAAGGTTCCAGACACAGAGGGACCGACCAAGTCGTCTGGCTTCCTACCTCTCCCCACCCGTAGCCTCCAGTGCCGTCGCCTTTACAGGAGCTGGGCTGCTGTCTAAACAGTACTTTTCCTTTGAGCCTTTTATTAGAGAACTGGAGATCCCTCACTCAAACAGTTTTTATTTATTCTAACTTTAAAATTCAACTCCAGTGCAGTGGCATACAGCAATACCATTTCAAATTATACTCAATGTTCATATCCACGCTGAAATCTGCCAGGAAGGTCTATACTCAAATTAGAAACTCAAAGAGAACAGCAAACATGGATACTCCTCATGGCAATTAATTAACCACAAAAATGCAAATAACACACATCCACCCAAACAGTGAGCCATAAAGTTCTGGTACTCACAAAATAGCCAACATCTTCAGTGTCCGTTATTAATTGCATTGAAACACACCTGATTCTGTCCTTTTTGAGGTCAAACTCTAAACCCAGAATATGCAGTGACTACTTTTTTAATGTTGAATCAGCACATATTGGCTTGCTTCTCCCTCTTGTGACCACCATTTCAACAGGATGCATGCAAGTGAGCTTGTCAGAGTTTATGGTCTCAAGCGCAAAAGCAGCCAGGGCAAGGTAAAGGACCCTCCCCACCCGCCCCTTAGATCTTTGACAAATGCTTTGCCAGAGGACAGATTCCCATAAATCCTCAGTGTAGGGGCTGGGGGAGGGGGCTAAAATGCACTGGGATCTTGCTTTTCAGAAGAAGGATAAGACAAGAAATGATCTTGCCGGATGGACCTACAAATCAAAGCCCTGTTTTGAATTGCAGGTTTAAGGAAAAGTGGAGTTTGAACATAACCTTCCCCAGTGGTTTTTATTTCTTCTGCCAGTGTCACGGTCTGTAGCCAAACAGTCCGACAAAATTCTTCACCGTCAGGCAGCATCTGCAGCTCGACACCTTACCCGAGCTAAAATGACTCCTTTCCCAGCCTGCTGTTTGTTCGGGTGTTGAGTGAAGACTCCTGGATCTTTAGACAGAGGCTGGGAAGGGGCGGTTAGCGATCAAAAAGTTATAATATTTCTTTCTTCCCTTATAAACTAAAATCCATTTTTCCTAGGGGCCGAGTCAAAATGACCACTATCAATGGAATCAGAAAGAAAAGGCTGTTAGATCCTGAACTGAACATGAACGTTTAGGATCCATGTTAACGGTTTGTCAGCAGGTCCCGAAAACCCTGGGGAAAAACTGCAAAGAAAACAAAAACCTTCCCAAACCCAACCAACACACACCCAAACCTAAAAACTCCCCAAAGCCAAAGAACACACGTTGGAGGAAAGAGATCTGTCTGCCTGCCACACTCTGGAATGGCATCTGCTGAAGTCCAGGAAATTGAGAGAAATAAAGAGCATTTTGATTGGTTTTATATGATGGTCAAAGGCTTTGATCACCAAGCGGTACATTCTCCGGCTTTCATCCCCACAACAAAGGACGCGTGAGGCTTCGCTGCTGCTGCTGCCGCTGCTGCTGCCCTTGCTCGAGGGCGCCGAGGCCCTGCAGTCGGCCGGCTGGAGTCCGGCACTGCCCACCCGCGAGGAGAGAGAGGGAAGGGAAGCGGAGTGAGCAAACACGGAAGCGCCGCTGAGCGGGCTGGCGGGCACCGGAGGCGCGCAGCCCGCACATCTGCCAGCCGTCACCTGGACGGGGCTGGCAGAGCCGCCGGCAAGGTCACAGCTGCCTCCTGGTTAAGACAACGGAGGCACAGAAAGAAAACTGGGAGCGAAGGCTGGTGCCCCCTGGCCGTCGGGCACCGGCTGGTGTGGCTGCTCTGCGTGGCCATTTCAGAAAAGGAGGGGACGTCGCTGCCGAGCACTGTCCCTGTTTTCCTGCTGTTTCTGGGAATGGCTTTTCAAATGCATCCCCGATTCCAATCACTGACCATAAAAGCCAGGAAATCCAAAATGCTTGAAATATTTTGCAAAGAACGAAAAGGTCTGTTTGCTTTATTTTAGGAAGTGGGCTGTGAGGAAGGGCACAGTGTCCTGCTCTGTGCTTGCACGGCCTTCTGGAAGGTTCCAGACACAGAGGGACCGACCAAGTCGTCTGGCTTCCTACCTCTCCCCACCCGTAGCCTCCAGTGCCGTCGCCTTTACAGGAGCTGGGCTGCTGTCTAAACAGTACTTTTCCTTTGAGCCTTTTATTAGAGAACTGGAGATCCCTCACTCAAACAGTTTTTATTTATTCTAACTTTAAAATTCAACTCCAGTGCAGTGGCATACAGCAATACCATTTCAAATTATACTCAATGTTCATATCCACGCTGAAATCTGCCAGGAAGGTCTATACTCAAATTAGAAACTCAAAGAGAACAGCAAACATGGATACTCCTCATGGCAATTAATTAACCACAAAAATGCAAATAACACACATCCACCCAAACAGTGAGCCATAAAGTTCTGGTACTCACAAAATAGCCAACATCTTCAGTGTCCGTTATTAATTGCATTGAAACACACCTGATTCTGTCCTTTTTGAGGTCAAACTCTAAACCCAGAATATGCAGTGACTACTTTTTTAATGTTGAATCAGCACATATTGGCTTGCTTCTCCCTCTTGTGACCACCATTTCAACAGGATGCATGCAAGTGAGCTTGTCAGAGTTTATGGTCTCAAGCGCAAAAGCAGCCAGGGCAAGGTAAAGGACCCTCCCCACCCGCCCCTTAGATCTTTGACAAATGCTTTGCCAGAGGACAGATTCCCATAAATCCTCAGTGTAGGGGCTGGGGGAGGGGGCTAAAATGCACTGGGATCTTGCTTTTCAGAAGAAGGATAAGACAAGAAATGATCTTGCCGGATGGACCTACAAATCAAAGCCCTGTTTTGAATTGCAGGTTTAAGGAAAAGTGGAGTTTGAACATAACCTTCCCCAGTGGTTTTTATTTCTTCTGCCAGTGTCACGGTCTGTAGCCAAACAGTCCGACAAAATTCTTCACCGTCAGGCAGCATCTGCAGCTCGACACCTTACCCGAGCTAAAATGACTCCTTTCCCAGCCTGCTGTTTGTTCGGGTGTTGAGTGAAGACTCCTGGATCTTTAGACAGAGGCTGGGAAGGGGCGGTTAGCGATCAAAAAGTTATAATATTTCTTTCTTCCCTTATAAACTAAAATCCATTTTTCCTAGGGGCCGAGTCAAAATGACCACTATCAATGGAATCAGAAAGAAAAGGCTGTTAGATCCTGAACTGAACATGAACGTTTAGGATCCATGTTAACGGTTTGTCAGCAGGTCCCGAAAACCCTGGGGAAAAACTGCAAAGAAAACAAAAACCTTCCCAAACCCAACCAACACACACCCAAACCTAAAAACTCCCCAAAGCCAAAGAACACACGTTGGAGGAAAGAGATCTGTCTGCCTGCCACACTCTGGAATGGCATCTGCTGAAGTCCAGGAAATTGAGAGAAATAAAGAGCATTTTGATTGGTTTTATATGATGGTCAAAGGCTTTGATCACCAAGCGGTACATTCTCCGGCTTTCATCCCCACAACAAAGGACGCGTGAGGCTGGTGCTGGGTGTACCTGGTTGCTGTGTCTGCAGCAGAGGCAGCCACGTGTGTGCAGTTCCCTGGGGCCTGCACCACAAGCTGACTGTCTTTTGAAGAGCGGCCCTTTAATTTCTGGGAAAATGTCCATTAAACAGTTACTGTACCGCCTTTCTTTTATGACTGCTGTCCTGTCGTAATGAGACCCACTAGCCCAGGGAGACAGCGTCTCTGATCTGAATCAGATTGGCAGAAAAGCCTGAAGAGTTTCATGTTTTCCTTCCTTATATTAGGAAATTCACTTAAAATGACAGCTTTGCTGGCATAACTCTTATTTGCTTTTGAAACAGTTGGGAGCGCCAAGAATTTTAGGTTTTCTTCCTGCCTTGCTTTGAAGGGCTGTGAGGCTCTTGTTGCTTCTGGGGTCAGGACTGAATACATCTGTGTTCTGGGTAGAGACGGTGTGGCTTTTGATATGACAATCCATATCAAGGATGGAGGTGGGCCTGTCTGCAAGGGCTCTGGAGGCTTCGGTTGTTGGATTAAGGTAACTGCCCTGACCTCCATAAAACCTGCTCCACCAAATAGCCTTTTTGGAGGTCACTGGGGAACACTGGTCATTTCAGACTCAGTGTAGCGACCGTCTTTGCCATGAGTGGCAGCCAGGGTGGCAGAATAAAGAAGCCAGGGATGGTCATCACAGCAGATGAGGACTAGGAGAAGGAGGGTGGTGGTTTAGGGGCCAAGTCATGTCCAACTCTTGTGACCCCGTGGACTGTAGCCTGCTAGGCTCTTCTGTCCTTGGGATTCTCCAGGCAAGAACACTGGAGTGCGTTGCCATTTCCTTCTCCAGGGGATCTTCCTGATCCAGGAATCAAACTCGGGTTCCCTGCATTGCAGGCAGATGCAAGAGAAGGATTGCTAAGTGCTAAGTCACTTCAGTCGTGTCCGACTCTGTGCGACCCCATAGACGGCAGCCCACCAGGCTCCCCCGTCCCTGGGATTCTCCAGGCAAGAACATTGGAGTGGGTTGCCGTTTCCTTCTCCAATATATACACTGCTGCTGCTAAGTCACTTCAGTCGTGTCCAACTCTGTGCGCTGTCTCTTATACACATCTTTTTATTTATACTTATAGCCCGTGTTCTTCTTCTAATCTGTGACAAATTGCAAAAAGGTAAGATTCTAGCCACGTCTAATCCACAAAACTCCTTTCTCCATGATTTACAGGGGCTCACACTTCAGGTTGGAGCTGCCCTCTCTGCTTATTGCCTCGCTGACCCCAATCCTCAGGTTATTTCCAGTCAGTGACGTTTACAGCATGTTTGGAAAGTTCTGGAAGTCAAGATAGAGATTTCTGGACTGTAAGAGATGAAGTTTCTAGATCTCAAAGGAAGCTCTGTAGCTAGAAGCACTTTGAGGAGGAGGTTGGGGTAAATGAGCCCGAATCAATCCTGGCAGGCTGCCTGGGAGTGGTGGCCTATACGGGTCACGGCAGCTTGCAGGCCACGAAGACTGGGGGAGCGGGAGGTGTGAGAACCACACTGGGAGGAGGACCGACTGTGCTCCCCGGGGGAGAAGCAGGCAGGGGAGGCCCCTGGAGGCCCGCAGGTACTCACCTCGGGGCTGGAGTAGTGGGGGGGCTTGCTACCCTCGCTCTCGCTGGAACTGCTCTCTGTCTCCGAGTCGGACCCCGAGCTGCTCTCCGAGTCGCTGGAGGAACTGCTCCCGCTGCTGCTGCTGCCGCTGCTGCTGCCCTTGCTCGAGGGCGCCGAGGCCCTGCAGTCGGCCGGCTGGAGTCCGGCACTGCCCACCCGCGAGGAGAGAGAGGGAAGGGAAGCGGAGTGAGCAAACACGGAAGCGCCGCTGAGCGGGCTGGCGGGCACCGGAGGCGCGCAGCCCGCACATCTGCCAGCCGTCACCTGGACGGGGCTGGCAGAGCCGCCGGCAAGGTCACAGCTGCCTCCTGGTTAAGACAACGGAGGCACAGAAAGAAAACTGGGAGCGAAGGCTGGTGCCCCCTGGCCGTCGGGCACCGGCTGGTGTGGCTGCTCTGCGTGGCCATTTCAGAAAAGGAGGGGACGTCGCTGCTGAGCACTGTCCCTGTTTTCCTGCTGTTTCTGGGAATGGCTTTTCAAATGCATCCCCGATTCCAATCACTGACCATAAAAGCCAGGAAATCCAAAATGCTTGNGTCATGTTTCCCATATCAAAGACAATAACAATTTTTTCAACCTAAGTTAAAAAGTAACATTTTCCTGAAATGATACCATGGATCGACTGTCGTGATGACACAGCATTGAGCAATTTTTAGGAGAGTTCTTGGACCCTATGCCATTTCCGAATCATGGTGTCCTTGAAAACATGTGGACGTGAAGATATTACTGAGATCATGGAATAAAAGCCTTTGTGTCAACGAACTTGGCACAGTGCCTGGGACATAATAGGTGATCACATGTGATTACTTTATTTTTGGGGGCTCCAAAATCACTGCAGATGGTGATTGAAGCCACGAAATTAAAAGAAGCTTACTCCTTGGAAGGAAAGTTATGACCAACCTAGATAGCACATTAAAAAGCAGAGACATTACTTTGCCAATAAAGGTCCGTCTAGTCAAGGCTATGGTGTTTCCAGTGGTCATGTATGGATATGAGAGTTGGACTGTGAAGAAAGCTGAGCACTGAAGAATTGATGCTTTTGAACTGTGGTATTGGAGAAGACTCTTGAGAGTCCCTTGGACTGCAAGAAGATCCAACCAGTCCATCTAAAGGAGATCAGTCCTGGGTGTTCATTGGGAGGACTGATGCTGAAGCTGAAACTCCAATACTTTGGCCACCTCATTTGAAGAGTTGACTCATTGGAAAAGACCCTGATGTTGGGAGGTATTGGGGGCAGGAGGAGAAGGGGACGACAGAGATGAGATGGCTAGATGGCATCACTGACTCGATGGACATGAGTTTGGGTAAACTCCGGGAGTTGGTGATGGACAGGGAGGCCTGGTGTGCTGCGATTCATGGGGTCACAAAGAGTCGGACACGACTGAGCGACTGAACTGAACTGTGATTATTGAATGAAAAAATCAATAGAAAAAATAAGGATTTAACCTTTCAAAAAGGTTACAAACTCATTGGAAAATACCCTGATAGTGGGAAAGACTGAGGCAAAGGAGAAGGGGGTGACAGAGGATGAGATGTTTGGATAGGATCACCAACTCAATGGACATAAATCTGAGCAAACTCTGGGAGATAGTGAGGGACAGAAGAGCCTGGCATGCTGTAGTCCATGGGGTCACAAAGAGTCAGACATGACTTAGCAACCAAACAAGAAAAACAGTCTTTCTTCTCTATTAAAAAAAAAAAACAAACACCAAAGACGAGTAAGGGGATTTCAGTCCCTCTCGTACTTTTCCGGTGTTAATACCTCTCCTTGAAGAGAATGTCTTTAAACGTACTCAAAATTTCATGTGCTATGTAATGTAAGCCCAGTTCTCCCCTGGATGGTTTATTTCTTTTTGGTATTTTTATTTCAAGAAATGTTTTGCCTGTTTTGTGAAGTGGCCAAGACCAAATACCCATTTGGGAGTGTCTTAGCTTCACTCTAAACAAATTGCTTGTCGTGCCCCTTCCTTTGGCTGCAGCAACTGAATCTGGCCTGGGCTGAGTCTGAGTACCAATGGTCAGAGAAGAGATCTGGACCCCAGATGCCTAGATCTTACAGCACAGGCCCTCCTGCCAAGTGTACTGTGAGACCTGGATAAATATCCAAAGTCGTTCAGGAGCTGTGAACTAACGAGGAACGTGGAGGCTGGCTCTGTGGCTGGCGGGCACTGTGTGGGTCTCTGTGATGCCCAGCGTGCCGCTGAGATGAATTGAAGGATAATAGTTTAGGAGAGGTCCCGCGCCTTCTCACTCAGCACTCTGTATGAACTAACATAGGCTTGCTCTCTAAATCATGATCAGTGCCCTGGCGTCGGTCCTTCTTTCCTGGTGGTGTCTCTGTGGACACCAACTGATCTAAAACTATAGCCACACTGCTGTTTAGTTGCTTGGATGTACCTGACTCTTTTGCGACACCATGGACGGTAGCCTGCCCAGCACCTCTGTCCTTGGGATTTCCGAGGCAGGAATACTGAAGTGCGTTGTCATTTCCTTCTCCAGGGGAATCTTCCTGACCCAGGGATGGAACCTGATTCTCCTTCATTGTCAGGTGGACTCTTTACCGCTGAGCCACCAGGGAGGCTCCAATAACCACATTAGGAGATGTAACTGTGGAAAAGCTGGCACAAGGAGGTTTGCTGTTGCTGGAATTATCCCCCAAATATAAAACTGGCAGGACTGTTGGTCTTGGACTAAAAGTTTTCGTTAGCTCTGATGCTGGGAAAGATTGAAGGCAGGAGGAGAAGGGGATGACAGAGGATGAGGTGGTTGGATGGCATCACCAACTTGATGGACATGAGTTTGAGCAAGCTCCGGGAGCTGGTGAAGGGCAGGGAAACCTGGCGTGCCGCAGTCCATGGGGTCACAAAGAGTCAGACACGACTGAGCGACTGAACAACACCAAATCTCTGTAATACCTCTAGGAACAAGTTTTGTATTAAACATGGCTTTTGAAGCTCTTCATGGTCTGGCCTTAATTACATTTCTGGCAGTTCCTCAATGGGTCCACCCCCAAGCCTCAGCTATAATAAATCTCATCACTTTGACAACCTGGATACATTTGCATATGCTATTTTCTGTGCCAGAAAGTCCTTTCTCCCTTTCTTCCTCCGGTTACCTCGAACTCACTCTCCAGGAATGGTTTGCAACATCTAAAAGTTCCAGGTTGCCAGCTTCTCCAGCTAGTCCAGGCTATATGAGGAAATCCCATGGACAGAGGAGCCTGGTGGCCCACCGTCCATGGGGTCACAAAGAGTTGGACAGGACTGAGCATGCACGGAGGCATACACATGCAGGGAGCCCACGGCCGTGTCTTTCCTCAGGCCCAGAGTTCTTGGCTGATACGCCTTCTCTCCATCTTTCAGTCTTCTTATGATTTTTTTAATACATACTACCTGAAGATTTTAGCTGTGCTCTGCAAGAGGAATAGAGAGAAGTATATCTGCATCTTATTCCAGAATAGGAAGCATTCAATTAATATTTGTCAAGTGGAAGCCAAGACATGGACACAACCTAAATGTCCATTAACAAAGGACTGGATAAAGAAGATGTGGTACATGTATACAATGGAATGCTACTCAGCCGTAAGAAGAATGGAATAATGCCACTGGCAGCAACATGGATGGACCCAGAGATCGTCATACTGAGTGAAGTAAGTCAGACAAAGAAAGACAAATATCATATGATATTGCCTATATGTAGAATTAAAAAAAAAGAGGTACATATGAACTTATTTACGATAACAAACAGAGTCACAAATGTAGAGAACAAAGGCGGAAGTTCCCTCCTATGGTTACCAAGGAGGAAAAAACTGGGAGATTGGGACTGACATATTATCATAAATAAAAGAGATAACTAATAAGGACCTAGTGTATAGCACAGGGAACTCTATTCAGTACTCTGGGAAAATATATGGGAAAAGAGTCTAAAAAAGAGTGGATATATGTGTATGTATAACTGATTCACTGTACTGTACACCTGAAACTAACTCAGCATTGTAAATCAACTATACTCCAATAAAAAATAAAAACAGTATTTATCAAGTCAGAAGGAACCCTCCCTCAGTACTTCCAAACTCCAGCACTGTTTAACTGTGTTAAAAGCCGATGCAGGAGAGACTACCAGGCAGGTCTCCTCTACAGTCACTGCCCATTCTATCACCCAGGCAAATCAGGCGTTCCTTAGTTTAGTCAAAAGACATTTACTGTGGAAATTAAGCTCTGATTTTAAAACTCTGTGTACTAAAGCTAGAAAGAATATGTACATGGATAGCCTTGTGAGAAAAATGACTCAAACTGAGATTGTAAAAATCTTAAGGATAAAAAGGAGGGCGTGTCTTTAAATTTATGTTCAGAGTAAATGACATGGGGTAAAGGATGATCCTGTGTGACCTTTGTTGAGAATTCACTTGGTGCCAGGTGCTGCAGACTATAGCGTGTGTGTGCGTGTGCACGTGTGTGTGCGGTTTGGGGAGGAGGGAGCTGATAGGCACTTAGACAGGCAGAGAGCCTGCCACAGAGGAATCAGTTTCTTTCAGCTTCTCCAGGGAAAGAAGTGAACCATCAGAAGCCGTGCATGCACGTGTCCCTGCCTAGTCACTCAGTCACGTCTAATTCTTTGCAACTCCGTGGACTGCAGCCCACCAAGTACCTCAGTCCGTGGAATTCTGCAGGCAAGAATACTGGAGTGGGTTACTGTGCCCTCCTCCAGGGGATCTTTCTGACCCAGGGATCAAACCCACACCTGTGTCTCCTGCATTGCAGGCGGATTCTTTACCCGGTGAGCCATCAGAGCCGTATAGAATCATAAAGTACGTGAAGTCAGCTATAGAAAAAACTGTAATGCAAGTCATGATACCACTTGTTGACAATGCAAAAACTGCATATTTTCCACTAATATACAAAATCAAACAAAGGAAAGTTCTACAAATAAATCAGAATGGAGCATGCAGATCCCAGGGGAGGACAATAGCCATACCCCCAAACAGGAACTCAGGTCTTAAGACCTGAGACCCTGGGGTTTTCTGTTACTTTATGCCTCTGTCCCTTTCTTAGAGGGTGCGTATTATTCTGTCTCTTTTAGGTAGGGACAACCAAGTTCCTAATAAGGGACAGAGCTGAGATTCTATTTCCAGAAAGCTATCCATTGAAAACAATCAGGGATGTGTAAAACATGTATCTACAAGGATATATGCTCTTATGTTATTTGCAATGGGCTTCCCTGCTGGCTCAAATGGTAAAGAATATGTCTGTAATACAAGAGACTTGGTTCAATCCCTGGGCCGGCAAGATCCCCTGGAGAAGGAAATGGCAACCCACTCCAGTATTCTTGCCTGGAAAATTCCATGGACAGAGGAGCCTGTCAGGCTACAGTCCATAGGAAAGGATTTGTAAACAACCAAAATGCCTACAAACAGGAGACCAGTTAAATAAATAACTATACATTCTTATGAGGGAATGTAGTACTATGCAGTTATTATAAACATATTAGGGCAGAATATTTACTGCCATGAAAAAGTCTCACTCTGCATTTGTGAGGCAATGGGCTTTCCAGTATGCCTATCATCTGAAGGCAGAGAAATGGACCAGGAATACCTACGTGCTAATCCCACTTCTTCCCCTGGAAGAGAGAGTAGGGTTTTACTGACTCAGGGTTTTTAAGCTTAAGAATCAGAGGGTCCCACTTGTCTATAAACAGGTTCTGACACAGGAGTATTAAGAACACAGATTGTGTAAGTCTTTTTGATGGGGTTTGTGAGGCCCAAGCGCAGAAGCACTGAGATGTAAGTATTTTGCTACAACCTCCAAGGGCACCTGGGGTGAACCTGTGCTAGCTCTGGGGCAGTGCTTTCTCTGCTGTGTTGCTGAACTCTTTGGCAAATTAGTAAAGGCTGTCATCTAACCTCATGTGATATATGTGCGTCGTCTTTCCTGGACAATCTGCTGTCTACAAAGTAGCATGATCAGAAGTACATTCTCCAAGGGCACCTGGGGTGAACCTGTGCTAGCTGTGGGCAGTGCTTTCTCTGCTGTGTTGCTGAACTCTTTGGCAAATTAGTAAAGGCTGTCATCTAACCTCATGTGATATATGTGCGTTGTCTTTCCTGGACAATCTGCTGTCTACAAAGTAGCATGATCAGAAGTACATAAAATATATACATATTACATATACAGAGCAAAACACTGGAAGAATACATATTCAAATGTTAACTGTAGATATTTTCAGAAGGTGGAATTATGAGGATAAATATTTTTTGAACATTCCTATTTTTTCCAGTTCTTCATTTTTTCACCAATATAACATGTTTCCTTTTAAATGTCCATTACATTGTGGAACATTATTCTACTACTATATTATTGAATTTAGCTTGCTAGTATTTTAGTTAGGATTTGGGGAGGACCTATATTTATAGGTGAACTTGACATATATTTATATTTATCCATTTCATGTTTTGTGTTCCCTGGTAAAAACCCGCCTGCAATGCAGGAGACCTGGGTTTGATCCCTGGGTTAGAAGATCCCCTGGAGGAGGGTATGGCAACCCACTCCAGTATTCTTGCCTGGAGAATCCCCATGGACAGAGGAGCCTGGCAGGCTACAGTCCATGGGGTCGCAAAGAGTCAGACACAACTGAGTGACTAGATGCAGCACACAGCATTTCGTCTTTTGGGAACAATTTTTGGCAGATTTTGCAACATGGTGGTTTTAGCTTAAAAGAATATATTGGATAGTGTTTCACCTTTTATAGTGTCTTATCTATAGTAAAGCTTATATAGTATGAGAATTATTTGTTCCTTGAAATTATAGAACTTATCACTTGAAACTTACCACTTTTGTAATAACAAAAGTCTAAAAGTCTAAAAGGGGGTGCAGGGAGGCAGGTCTGTAAATATCACTGGGAAGCAGAGAAATATCTGCCCCTCTTGTTTGAGTAACAGACAGGATTTAAGCTGGGAGACCTGGTGAGTTAGGGTCTTAGAGGACGCTGGGCTTGCACCCTTGTGGAATGCTTCTCCAAAAGCCTGTTGGCTGGGCTAGACCATCTCTGAACCTTACAGCTAAGCAAAACCAGCCTGCAGCTGCATTATCGTGCAGCCCTTGGCAGCGTTTAAGAGACTTGCCCAAAAACTGCTGCCTTCTGGTGATGCAAACTTGCTTCCCTTCGAGTCAGGTGGGTGGTCCTGCCAGTGAAGCTGAGTTGAAAAACCTTTCTTGGCTCAGAGAGCATTTCAAAGCCAGGAACTCAACATCCTTCTCTTCACGATTGGGACTGGAGTTGCAACGCAGCAACAGCTCATTTATGGGAAGCCAGAAAGACCCCCAAGCACAACGCCTCCCCTGGCAGAGCTACTATCTGGATAAAAGTCCCATTTACATGTTATTAATTTTATTATTAATGTGAATATTATATTAATAAAATTAACATAATTTCATTACTATCTGGATAAAAGTCAGATACACAATGTAAAAATGTTTTCCCCTCTGTGTGGGTTCTCTTTTCCCTTTCTTGATGATACCTCTGGCAGCAAAACACTTTTAATTTGGATGTAGTTGATTAGCCTATTTTTTATCCTTACTTGACTATTTTTAATAATAGATGCTTCAACGTATATGGTTTATTAAAATTTTTCAAAGCATTTTCTTTTCAGATCCCTCCTCTGAGCCTCACGATAATCCTACACAATAAGAGAGTCATCATGTCCACTTCACGGCACAGGTGCACGCTTGGTGGAGAAGGAAGAGCTTCACCACAGATCCATCCCAGGCTCCTCAGGCTAACTTGTACTCTCTGAGTTCCCAGACTTTCTCAGCGACTGGGTTAAATTATCAGCCTTTCTGGCCTCAGGCACATCGGGCCCATCTAGAGAATTTTTACCATGTGAGGCAGAACACAGTGTAAACTTTAGAACTGGACAGACCCAGACAGACATCTGACCTCCTCTGCTTGCTCACTGTGTGGCCTTGGGGAAGTTGCTGACCCTCTCTGAGCCTCTCAGCTGCCTCCCTGGATTAAGAGGGTGATAACAGTGTTGGCCTCATAGGGTTGCTAGGTGGACTAGATGAGAACATGCTTGTAATGTTCTTAGCGTAGTGCCAAGTATATAGTAAGTGCCCAATACCTAAGGTTAACAGTCTCCTTTAATTTTTAATAACTCTCATACTTCTTCCAACATGGCAGCCCAAACAGATAGGAATTCCTCCAGTTTACTGGCATTCTTAACTCATATTACCCATCTCTGGTCACTTCATGGGATTATCAGATGTGCGATCAGGAAGAAACCTGGGAGATTAGCTACTCTGTCTCTCCAGAAAAAGAATGTCGAAGGTGACACAGCAAATGAGCTTTCCAACACTACTTCTCAGAGGTCTCCTATTTCCATAAACTTTGCTGTTTTAGTGCAGAGCTCCAGACAGCTAGGACCTTGAACAAGGTCAAAGGCAGCTCCCAAAGGAGGCTGGTGGGGCCCAGAGAGATTGGCAGCACCCAGCTGGAATCAAGAATGTCTCCTGAAAACCCTCCTCCTACCCTCATCTCTGTCTGAATATATCAATCCCATTTCTCTCCTGTGTTTAAAGACAATAAACCAAGCTTCTTAATGTCAGCATGACGTGGTGTTTCATTTGCATCTCACCAAGGAATACAAGACTCAAGAATGACAAGCACAAGCGATTTTTATGGAAACCAAATGACAGTATGTGAACCCAGACGTGTGGCCGTGCCCACTCAAGCTGTGATCTCGTGAGCCGTTGTCAACCAGGCTGGATTTGCTCCCCGGATGAGGACTCTCAGGGCAAACGTGTCAAGTATTATTCAGGTGTTTCTGCAGGAAACGCTCTTCAGAAGGGCCTTTTGAAAGGCTGTGTAATAGAGCAGAGCTGACGGACCGTGTCTGGTGACAGGGAACATGAACAGCAGTTAAAATAAGCAGAAACCTAGCAAGGAAGGACATGCGGGCCTCACTGTAAGAAGCCCCCAGAGAGGGGAGTTTCCAGGACCAGCAAACTCAGAGACTCCGGGGCCTCAGCAGGGACCCAGTTTCTTTCCATGCCCTCTCACTGCCATCCTTGCCTTGTCTGCAGGCTGATGCTCCTCACTGCTCTCAGACGGCTGCTACAGTCATCACACAGAGCTGCCCACGTCCAGGAAAAGGGATGGTCCTATCTGATTTCCCTCATTGCACAGACTACCCCTCATGTCAAGCTGGCTTGAACTGCATCATGTGACCAGGGCTAAACCAGTTCCACAGTAAGAGTGATAAGACCACAAAGATTGGGTTGGACCAATCAACAGACATTTCCTAGGGTTGGCGCCCAACCAACTTCCCCTGAAGAACCTGCAGCTCAGTGTAAGATGAACCGAATAGAGGGTTCTCTTTGTAAGGAAGTGAAGACCATCATCCAGAATGCCTGCACTATCCATGTGATCCTAACTTCCCAAATACTTGCCACATTTCCATCAAAGTAAGCTTGATGAATCAGTCCAGCTGAGGTTCAGGGAGAGTGGGGCAGCCTGGAAACGTGCAATCCTGGGTCATAGGTCTCCACCTCCCCATCAATTAAGACATGGGCTTGGATCAGATGATTTCTAAGTTTCCTCTCACTACTAATATTCTTTGATAAATCTATAATTACTCAAAAATCCAATGATCCTCATTTTAGTTACTTATCCTGAGAAATGTCTAATAGAATCCTAGCGAGATGACATGCTCCTTTCTGGGCTTCCTAGGTGGCGTTAATGGTAAAGAAGCCACCTGCCAATGCAGGAGATGAAAGAGATGCAGGTTGGATCCCTGGGTGGGAAAGATCCCCTGGAGTAGGAAATGGCAACCCACTCCAGTATTCTTGCCTGGAAAATTCCATGGACAGAGGAGCATGTCTGGCTACAGTCCATGGACCCACAAAGAGTCAGAGATGACTGAGCAACTGGGCACACACATGTTCATTTCTATGGGATTCTTTTCCTTTCCCTCATTCAGGATGATGTGCCATGGGAGGGTAAGAAAAAACCAAAGAACACGGGCCCCCACAGCCACGATGACTTATTATAGCTAGTTAGTCCTGAGTGGACTCTAATATGCTGTCCCTGTGTTTTCTTCCTGAACATGCATGGAGGTGTCTATATAACGGTTGAGCACATGTGAAACACCTACCTCTACAAGCCCAGGTGATCACAGGCATTCTCTTGACAACTATGTACTGAGCCTCTGATATGTTAGATGCTGTGCTGGGAACTAGAGATTTCTTAGTTTGCTGTGTGTTGACTTCCAAGATGAGCTGAAGGCATCACCTGCCTAAATCCAGCCACATCCAGAGCTGGATCTTTCTTTTGTTTTAGGTCAGCACGGTTCCTCTGCCATTTAGAATTTGCCAGGCTCCTTCCTCGCACTATGGGTCTGCACCCACACCTGTCTGGCATTGTTCTGAGCATGGTGGGGGCGAAATGCACCATGCAAATCCACACTGTCTGATTTGGAGGGTCCAGAACAAGGTTCCAAACAAGACAGTGTATGTCAAGTGTTGAACTGTGTGCTGATAAAATCCTTAGGGCTGACAGTTGAGGGACCAGGGGAATAGGGAGGGCCAGAGTTATCAGCGGGGGGTCCCTAGAGGAGTGGGAGCTAGGCTGTGTGCTGAACACAAGGTGGGATTTATCTTCTAGAGTAGCGGTGGGGCAAGCCTTGGGCAAGGGAGTTGAAGAATGGGTGTGAAGCCAAGGCCGGCCAGACCCATCAGGGTGGGTATGCAGGGTGAAGCGAAACAGGCTCAGACCGGAGGCGGTACTATTTATCCTTCCTCCTAGTCTCCAGAGTATGGTATCAAGTAGCCCTTTAATTAATTACTTAATTTACTTTGGTCCCAGGGGCCCGCGCCTTAGATCCTGCGTCTTTCTCAATAATTGGGACCGGTGAGCAGGTTCCCGCGAAATCAGGAGCAGGAGGCCTGTGGCTTGCGCATGCGCAGTTCGCTCTCTCGCGCCTCTCCCCAGCTATCTGGCTTCTCTAGTACCACGTGGACAAGATGAGCTCCTCTCATCAAGCCTGGCTCTGCAGATCTCCGGACTCTAGCCCTTCTATTTAGGCACACGAATGATGAACAGAGCTGGAAAAACAGACAGGGACTGACGGATTTCCTGGACCGCGTGAGATGAAATTCTATAAGCAAGTGTTCTCTGTCATTTAAAACAGCAAGGCTATTCTGAGTGGGATGCTTTTGAGAAAAACGCTGGACCAGGGCTCTCCAGCCTCACTCTGGTGCAGCCGCAGCTAGAGGAGCGGGCATATAAATAGGGAGATGGGCTCCTCTCCAACCACCTTTACAGTGTGGCCCTACAGATATACTCTTCAGAGGCTGTGCCCCCAAGAGAACACTGAGGGAGACCTCACGGCAGAAAGCAACCCCCACGGACAGAGGCAGAGAATGAGAGAAACCCAGCTAGGGGGAACACCACAAAGACATTCCAGTCGAGGAAAGACATGTACACACTGGTATATCTAAAATGGATAACCAAAAAACACCCACTATAGGATGGGACCCCGTATAGCATGGGAAGCTCTGCTCAATATTCTGTAATAAACTAAATGAGAAAAGCATCTGAAAAAGAATAGATACATGTATATGTATAACTGCATTACTAACTGTTCATCTGAAACGAACACAACAGTGTTAATCAACTATGCTCTGACACAAAATACAAATTAAAAGAAAATACAATTTTAAAATAGCCGAAACAAACAAAAAGATGTTCAGGCCATGCCTTTGTCTCTTTAAGGTTAGCTGAACAATGAAAAGCAGTTTCATTGCCACGTTGATCAAAGAGGGAGAACAGTGGAGAGGGGTAGGTAAGAAAAGGAAAAGGGAATGAAATAAACTAGAATGTGGGCAATATATTATAATTTTATTTGCTTTATCATTCCCGAGTATGGCTTCCCAGATAGTGCAGTGGTAAAGAACCCCCCTGCCAATGCAGGAAACATGGATTTGATATCTGGCTGGGGAAGATGCCCTGGAGGAGGGCATGGCAACCCACTCCAGCATTTTTGCCTGGAGAATCCCATGGACAGAGGAGCCTGGTGGGCTACAGTCTGTGGGGTCACAAAAGAATTGGACACAACTGAACGACTGAGCATGCATGCATGCATGCACAGTGCCAACTGAGTTTCCTCCAGCGCCATCCTGGAGGAGAAACTGAGCAGTCCCTCTCCCCGGATGTGCAGCCCGCTGACAGGAAGAGCATCCCCAAACACCGCACCACAGGCCAATCAAACTTTCTCGTCCCTGCCCGATGAGATGATTTGTTCTGGGAGGGCCTGAAATGGGCCTGTGCATCAGCCAAAGATGAGCCAGGCCTGCAGGGCTGCAGCGTGTCCTTTCCCCGGACACCAGGATGGAGGCCGGAAGTGCAGTCCGGGCCCCAGCTCGGCTCTGGTGAAAGGCCTGTCGCTTGTCCAGGGGAACGACTCCTGCCAGCAGGGAGCTCCCGCTTCAGACCCGTGTGTCTCCTTGATCAGAACCACTCTGCCTCAAAGGTTGTCTCACTTTCCTTTTCCCAGTGAAGGAAAAAGGAGCAAGGGGGATCACAGGAGGCAGGAGGAAGGTCTGACGTTAGGGCACAGCTGGCAGCATGCACCTTGGGTGCGTCCAAGGAGCAGAGTGCATTTGGAACCTCAGAGTGCCACCTGAAAGAACACTCCCCACGAGGATCTTAAGTTAAAAGATGGGACTTGCCTTATGCTCCATAAGGCCAGTGACCTGGTGTCCCTAGGCCCTGGAGCCAGGACTGTCACTTAATTTGCAGGGGCTCACTGCAAAACAAGTATGTCAGCCTCTTATTCAGGAGGCAGGGAAATTAGTGTCATTACACCACTAAGATACAGTGCCCCTCTTTCCTTCTGTGGCCTTTCAATGGGCCACAGCATTTTTTCTTTGCTATTTCACACCATGCTCTCTGAGCCCTGGGGCACTTGTGGGGTGAATATAAGCCCAGGCACTGGGGGTCTTATCAGGTGGTGCCCTGGCTCGGGGGTTGTGACACTGAACCAGGCATCTCCCCTCCCCATATGCTCACAACCCCAACCAACACGGGCAGAGGGTGACCTCCAAAGAATTGTGGCCTTTGCACCAGGACACATGAGGCACTGGGGTCAGGTTGGGGGAGAGGCTTGACCCCGAACAGCTGCCCATTGGACAGACCCCAGTGCTGCCAGCTCGGGGTAGAAAGGGCTTTGCAGTGCCCCAGGCGTGCTGCCCTCCTGACCCAGCTGTGGCCATGCCCTGCTAGGGGGTATGAGATGGTACTATAACTGTGCAGAGTGGAGGGGGGAACACTAGGTGGGACCAAGGGAGGCAGACTCTGAGAGCCCATCATAGGGAGGTGGGCTACCCAGAGCCAAGGGCTCCAAGCCCCTGCTGCATGCCCCATGGTCCCACTGGACTTTGCTTACAAAACACAGATGCAAGGAACAAACTCTTAAGAATTTCAGGAGGATGACTGCAGAGCATTAAACCAAGTGTGGGCAGTCTGAGCGTGGGGCTGTACAACACTGCACGGTCAGCGGGCCATGAAGCTGGTCCTGCTTAGAATGCAGGTTTCCTCCACCTCTGTCCTCTGAAACACAGTGCTCAATGCACAGGCTGTCTTCCAGGCTTCTGTTCGGGGGGTGGGGGCAGATCCTGCCTGTAATCTACCGGTAACCGATCTGCTCGAATGCCCTTACTTAGCTCACTGCTGTAAAGGTGCAAGAAAATTCTGCAGACTATTTCCAGGTAACCAAGGTGGTGACAGCTTTGGAAGCTCAGAGGAGGCTCTGCAGAGAAAGGATTTTAAATAAGTTGGAGTCCCATGTAATTAAAATAATCTCAAATTAAAATTGCCACTTCAGTAATTGCTTTTATATTATAATATTTACTACCATTGCCGTTGTGTAACTTATCTCATTAATTACCTCTGGAAGAAAGTTAGGCAATGAATAATTAATGAGACGTGATAACCGAGGGAGTAATAGGGCTTAAGACACAGAGCTTGGAAGGGCCACCTGCACGGGGTCCCATTAACGAGAACCTCGCAGCCCGAAGGCCACATGCCGGCAGGGGATGCTGTACGCCCATCCCCTGTAGCTCTTACAGGTCAGCACAGAAATCTCCGCGGCTTCCCCCCAGACGTGGAGACAGGTCAGGAATTCTCCTTGGTGGCAGCAAGAGAAAGCTTCCGCTTTACTGAAAACAGTCCTTGGCACAGATAACTCGGCAAAATATAAATCAGAAATGGCACCAAAGGGTCAGGACAGTGCTGAGGCAGTGGTCCGTGCCTTCTGTAAAGAGGAGCCTGATGTTTTCCATCAGGACATGGATGGCGGGCAGGGGATGTGGAGGGAGGAGTAGGAGTGCAGTCAGGTGCCTTTGATCTGCAAGTTAAGTGGTACCCACCCCCCCGCCCCACGTGGATTTCCAAATAGGCCAATACTTGCTCCAAGGACGACACTCTGCCGGCACAAAGACACACAATCGTCTGGACAATCAAACAGAATCCTTGTGCACGGTCCTACTGGGAGTGAGGTGCTTATTCTATTGTCTGAAAAGAGAGAAAATTAGTTTTCAAAGAAGCACTCTTGGAGAGTGAGACAGAATTGTGATTTAAGCTGCACTGATGGTTTGTACACACATGGCCCTCCAAGATCTGGACATTTTCTGATGTAATTTCCAATGAAGATCAGATAGTTTCACAGATTACTTTTTAAATGGACTTTCGATCAAGATATGTTGTCTGTAGGGTTGCCAGATAAAATACAGGTCACCCTCTGAAATTTGGATTTCAGATAAACAATGAATAGTGTGCAATATTAGGGATATACTTATCCCAAAATTATTCTTGTATCTTTATTTGCTAAATCTGGCAGCCTAAGGTTTGTGATCTTTCTAATCCATCCATTGTAGAAACGTGTGGTGCCAAGCACGGAGGAAACACTCCTGGAATTTTTGTGAATGAATGCATGGTCTGGCATGTCTGGCAAACAGCATCACCATTAAGTAACATGTAGGGACTTCCTGCTCAAAGTTGTGCACAGTGTCTTCTGGGTTATTTGACAGGATCCGAGATGGAATAACATGTGAGAAGATTAATTACAGTTAATCAGAGATTGGGAAGTCTGAGGATCTGGGAGTTCATATTTCAGGTTGCCTAAACTATTTTAAGATCAATGTAATACAACAGACATTTTCATGGAAGCATAGTATCAGTGAAAAAAAATGTTGCCGTATCAGTAAACAAAGGGTGTTACAGCCATCAAGCCATCACATTAGAGATGTTTCAACCACCCAGAGAGTGCCCCCCAAGGAGACTCAGGATGAGAAAACGCAGGATACTGGCTCCAGTTAGCTGAGGTGCACATCAAAGGAATGATTTTGTTGAGCCTCTGACTCTTGTATTTTGCCAAGAATACAAAAGTGCTTTGGCCACCTCATGCGAAGAGCTGACTCATTGGAAAAGACTCTGATGCTGGGAGGGATTGGGGGCAGGAGGAGAAGGGGACGACCGAGGATGAGATGGCTGGATGGCATCACGGACTCGATGGACGTGAGTCTGAGTGACCTCCTGGAGATGGTGATGAACAGGGAGGCCTGGCGTGCTGCAGTTCATGGGGTCGCAAAGAGTCAGACACGACTGAGCGACTGAACTGAACTGAACAAAAGTGCTAAGTTCTTTAACTTGAGATACCTGGTTTTCTTTAATTAAAACAGTAATCTCTTGAAGTTCTGACTACCTGGTCTTTGTTGCAAAAATTCCTATGTATCCTGGCTCCTCCCTTAGCCCTTTGGAGCTGTCCCGCAGAGCTATCTGAGATGCTGTGTCCCGGGCTTAAGTCCTCAGTTTTGTCCACCAAATAAAACATAATTCTCAACTTTTAGCTTGGGCATTGGTTTTTAGTTGACCATAGTTTTAGTAGACCATAGTCAGAAAATAAAAGGATGATACCATCTGTGTCTATTTCAAAGTCATAAAATTCAGGGTTAAAATGTTGCCTTTTAAAGCTTTTGAATGAGCTGAAAGGGATGAAAAGTAAGCCTTATGTAACCACTTTCCCAGTGAAACAAAATTTGTTTACATCTCCACAATTGCAACACTGCCAGCTAAGGTAGAAACCTAATGTGGCCATAGTTAGAGATTAGAATTTCTATAAAATGTACTGAACTGGCTTCCAGGGCAGGTGTAGAGAGTGTCCACACCTAAGGGCCTTTAGCACACCCTGAGTGACAGAGTTCCACCTGCCCTTAGCTGTGTGCTGCTGCAATTGCACAACAGACAGTGGAAAATGTCATTTTGTGCAACACAACAGGCTTGGTGATAATGTTGGACTTAATAAGTACCTGCCCTCCTTGGGGTGTTTCACAGAAAGAAAGTGGGATCTTTAAAGCTAGAGGTGACTTTCCAAGCCCGTGCTCGCTGTTGTTTCCACTGTTAATCTCACACCACAGGCAAGGTAGCAAAGTCCCTCGGAAAGGAATTCTACTCCTTCAGGCCTTACTGGGCCTTCCTACTGCCCTGGATGGGCTTCCCTGGTGGCTCAGACAATAAAGAATCTGCCTGCAATGCAGGAGACAGGGGTTCAGTTCCTGGGTTGGGAAGATTCCCTGGAGAAGGGAATGGCTATTCACTCTAGCATTCTTGCCTGGAAGAATTCCATGGGCAGAGGAGCCTGGCGGGCTACAGTTAATGGGGTTGCAAAGAGTCGTACATGACTGAGTGACTAACACCGTCCTGGATGCAGCTTACCCTTCTTAGAACATGTAGGGAGGATGGAGAGGTAGGTGAGGTCTTCAGCACACACCGAGTTTCATTCCCGATTCCTCTTAGGGAGCTGCTCACGGGGCCAAGTGACCCAGACCCTCAGAAACTCCACCCTTGTGAGGGGTGGACTCATTAAGACCTGAGTTTCCTGGAGAAGCCTGCCTTGAGTAGGGTTCTAGCATTAAGACTGCCAACAGGGACTTCCTGGTGGTCTGGTGGTGAAGACTCCACACTCCCAATGCAGGAGACTCGGGTTGGATCCTTGGTCAGGGAACTAGATCCCGCATGCCAAAACTAAAGATCCTGCACGCTGTAATGAAGGTTCCACTTGCCACAACTGAAGCCTGGTATGGCCAAATTAAAAAACAAAAACGAAAACTTCC
The DNA here is from genome assembly GCA_006410635.1 of Cephalophus harveyi. Classification (NCBI taxonomy): domain Eukaryota; kingdom Metazoa; phylum Chordata; class Mammalia; order Artiodactyla; family Bovidae; genus Cephalophus; species Cephalophus harveyi. Next base: position 32,501 of record SJYT01073459.1, on the reverse strand, counting down.
AACAGGTGATCTTCCTCAGAAAGCTAACACCGGAGCTACCATGAGGATGCACTGCACGAAGATTGAAAGGAGAAGGTTAACGAGTAACGTGTTAAATAGTAACTGAAGTCACAGCAATGGTGACAGCAAATGGAAAAGGAACTACAGTGACCACCCACTGCTCGTGTTCAAACACCTGTCACGGAACCAAAGAGATTTCAGACACCATCGTCATACTTCCCTCCAGAAGTTTATCAGCTAACGAGGAGATGAGGCCAGTGGAGGATGGTGGCCCGGGGAGAATCAATGGGGCACTCTCACATAGGACCGACACAGCAGAGGGACCCAGACCTTGAAGGAACACCGGTCCTGGGCTCCCCTCATGGAAGGGCTGACTTTTTAGGGGACCCAGGGTTTCTTCTTTTAATTTGCCTGCTTCTTGGAAGAAAAGTTATGACCAACCTAGACAGCATATTGAAAAGCAGAGACATCACTTTGCCAACAAAGGTCCACATAGTCAAAGCTATGGTCTCTCCAGTAGTCATGAATAGATGTGCGAGTTAGACTTGAAAGAAGGCTGAGTGCCAAAGAATTGATGCTTTCGAACTGTGGTGCTGGAGAAGACTCTTGAGAGTCCCTTGTACTGCGAGGAGATCAAAATAGTTAATCCTAAAGGAAATCAACCCTGAATATTCCTTGGAAAGACTGATGATGAAGCTAAAGCTCTAACACTTTGGTTACTTGATCTGAAGAGCTATCATTGGGAAAGACCCTGATGCTGGGAAAGGTTGATGGCAGGTGGAGAAGGGGGCGACAGAGGATGAGGTGGTTGGATGGCACCATTGACTCAATGGTCATGAGTTTCAGCAATCTCCAGGAGATGGTGGAAGACAGGGAAGCCTGGTGTGCTGTAGTCCATGGGGTCACAAAGAGGAGGACATGACTGAGTGAAAGAACAACAACAGCGTTTCATCAGGGACGGTACAGCAGAAATGGAGGAGGGCATTTCAGAAGGAAGCAGCCACAGCTAAGTCTGGAGGACAAGGGAGGTCTGGGGGTGACGTAGGCCTTGGAGGAGGGCTCACTCCAGGGGCGAAGGCTCCTGGGGGTGGCCTGGTTGTCTGAGCCTCTTCCTTGGCCCCCTGATTCGCATTCTAGAAACTGCAGGGAGCCTTCTTTCCCAAAGAACTGCAGCCTCGAGTCAATGAAAGGATGAAGTTAGATTTCCCCTCACTGGTGGCCTGATTCTCATGTGAACTGCTGCCTATCGCCACCCATTCCAAACAAATGTCCTTTCAACTCTTCCCCATCTGCCTTCATAACCAGAGCTCTTATTCCATAGTTGGAAATGAATGGTTTATGTCGAAAATGTTTCCTAACATTGACACATATTCAGAATTAGCTATAATTAGTGTGGATATATGGCTTATGGTTTAAACCAGGATAATTTGCTTTTTTAAAAAAAATTTAGTAAAATATACATAAAAATAAAATTCACCATCCTAGTCATTTTAAAATGTACAGTTCAGTGGCAGTAAGTATATATGTATTGCCTTGCTAACATCACCACCATCCATCTACTAAACTCTTTTCATCTTACAAAACTGAACCTCCATTCCTGTTAAACACTAACTTCCCATTGCCCACTCTTGCATCCCCTGGCAACCACCATTCTGCTTTCTGTATGGATTTGACCACTCTAGATACTTCATACGAGTGGAATGACACAGTTTTTTATTTTTTTGGAACTTGTTTCACTTAGCATAGTGTCCTCAAAGTACATAATATCCTCAAGGGACATGTTAGAATTTCTTATTCTTTTTTTGAAACTTTTTGGCTATGCCATGCAATATGTGGGATCCTAGATCCTTGACCAGGGATTGAACCCACACCCCCTGCATTGGAAGCAAGGAGTCTTAACCATTGGACAGCCAGGAAAGTCCAGAATTTCCTTCTTTTTAAAGGCTGATTAATATCCCATTGTGTTATGCAGAGACCACATCCTGTTCATCCATTCATCCATCTATGAATATCTGAGTTGGATACAGCAGTTGGATATATCTGATCTGGATATATCATAGAAGATATCTCTGGATATCTTCTGCAGCTTGGCTATCATGAATAATGCTGCTATGAACATGGATCTGCAAATACCTCTTGGAGGTCCTGCTTTCGATTCTTTGGGATATATATCCAAAAGTGGAGTTGCTGGATCATGTGGTAATTCTTTTTTCATTTTTTGAGGAGTTGTCATTTTTCTTTTTCTATAATGGCTGCACCATTTTACTCTCCCACCAACAGTGTACACGTGTTCCAATTTCTCCACATCCTCGACAACACTTGCTGTTTTGTTTTTTTCATAGTAGAGTAGTGGTAACTCATTGTGGTTTAAACTGGGACCCTTTCGCCAGTGAGGGAAACCCAGCTCTTCATTACCCTGGGCTGCATGGTGACTGCAGCTATATTCAGCCTGGGGAACGACACAGGAAGTGCTGCTCCGGTGACCTCAGATCTGGGGGCAAGGAAGCCAGGGTGCAGCACTCTGCAGAAGAGCACATGCCAGTCTTCAGAGGGGGCCCTGTTCCTCCCTGCCATCTATCTGCTGGCATTCCCAACTCGCACAGGTAGAGGACAATTTTGAAGATTACTGCCAGGTAACCAAGGTGGTGACAGTTTTAGAAGCTCAAAAAGGCTCTGTAGAGACAGGATTTTAAATAAGGTGGTGCCCCTGAGCACTGTTATTGATTGCATAGTAAACATAAAGAAAATTTAGGCTTGTCGAAACACTCTGGTTAGAAGAGTGGGCATTTGGACCTGGCTGGGCTGATAAAAAAAGGCAATGAAGTTAACTGGTATATTATACTCAGACAGCTAGTTAGCTTTGTGCTTCAAATAATCCACATCTCTTAACTAGATTTACGTATATCCCTGGTCATTTCACTTTAGATTAGGGCATTTTATATGATAATTTTTGTTTTTGACAAATCTCCATTTATGTGTAAAGATTTATTATGTAGGCCAATATTGATTATGAGTAAAGCTTTAGAGACCCTAATAAAATATAGATGTATCGAACAGAGAACAAATTAGTGGTTACCAGAGGGGGCAGAGAAAGTGGAATGTAGGGGCAGGCAGAATTTATAAAAAGGGTTATTGTGGGATTATATGAAATCATGTGCGTAAAGCTTTTGAAAACTGTAGAGTACTACAGAATTGAAAAAAAACTTTCAATAAAAAATTAAAATAATGAAGGCAAATGTAATTACTGAGAAATTAAACAGATGAGTCAGTTCTTAATATTGATAAGACTCTTTGCTTTAACAACAACAACAAAAAATATAGATCCATAGATTGCTATTTGACGTAAAGAACTAACTCATTGGAAAAGACCCTGATGCTGGGAAAATTTGAGGGCAGGAGGAGAAGGGGACGACAGAGGATGACATGGTTGGATGGCATCACTGACTCAATGGATATGAGTGTGAGCAAGCTCCAGAAGTTGGTGATGGTCAGGGAAGCCTGGCGTGCTGCAGTCCAAGGGGTCTCAGAGTCAGACACAACTGAGCAACTGAACTGAACTGATAGATTGCTACAAGTAACCACCTCATGGGAAAGCTGGATTTACTGAACATAGAAATGGCTCAGGATTAGGTGGCAACATGGTGATCTTGGTGATCCAGGATATTCATGGGAAGAGAGATTATATCAGAGATTTACAAAGACTGTGTTCTTTATCCTGAGTATCGAATATTCCAGGTTTCCCATGTCTAGTCTACTAAGTTCCTCAAGTAAAGAAATAAAATCACCAATCATACAATTTTAATCTTTCCTAAGGAGATGCAAGAGACTTGGGTTTAATCCCTGGGCTAGGAAGATCCCCTGGAGGGGGAAATGGCAACCCATTCCAGTATTCTTGCCTGAGAATTCCATGGACAGAAGCCTAGAGGGTCGCAAAGAGTTGGACATGACTGAGTGACTGAGCATGCACCCACAACTTACGTATTATTTCAGAACTTTAACCAAATCTGCACAAATGAAAACATTCTCAAGGCTTTACAGTGGATAGTATTCAGATTCTATTCCAAGTACAGAAAAGGAGGAAACTACTATTAAGGCATTTTTCAGCTAATACCATCCTATTAAGAGACAGTTCTATGAGGAAAGATTGTAGTTGTGACACAACCAGTGGTACTTGCGATATCACAGCTAAGTCTTAACCACTAGACTGCCAGGGAAATCCCCCCAATAGTATTTTCAGTTCAGTCAGTTCAGTCGCTCAGTCGTGTCTGACTCTTGTGACCCCATGAATCGCAGCACGCCAGGCCTCCCTGTCCATCACCAACTCCCGGAGTTCACTCAGACTTGCGTCCATCGAGTCCGTGATGCCATCCAGCCATCTCATCCTCTGTCGTCCCTTTCTCCTCCTGCCCCCAATCGCTCCCAGCATCAGAGTCTTTTCCAATGAGTCAAGTCTTCGCATGAGGTGGCCAAAGTACTGGAGTTTCAGCTTTAGCATCATTCCTTCCAAAGAAATCCCAGGGCTGATCTCCTTCAGAATGGACTGGATGGATCTCCTTGCAGTCCAAGGGACTCTCAAGAGTCTTCTCCAACACCACAGTTCAAAAGCATCGGTGGCTGCGTGGGCGCAGGAGGGCCTAGAGGAGCTATCCCATGTTGAAGGTCAGGAAGGGCGGCAGTGAGGAGATACCTTTCATCCAAGGTAAGGAGCAGCGGCTGCGCTTTGCTGGAGCAGCCGTGAAGAGATAACCCCATACCCAAGGTAAGAGAAACCCAAGTAAGATGGTAGGTGTTGCAAGAGGGCATCAGAGGGCAGACACACTGAAACCATACTCACAGAAAACTAGTCAATCTAATCACACTAGGACCACAGTTTGTCTAACTCAATGAAACTAACTCAATAGTATTTTAGTAACAGATTATAACTATTACTGTAATAACTTGATGACTTTAGTAACTGGGACCACTCAAACTTTTCCAGAAAAGCAACGGGATATCAATAGCATCTCTGTATTGGCTTTGTATATATTAAGTTTATGATATACATTTAAAATTGTTATATTTGATGCCATGTTCGCTGTAAACCACTTGAAGTAATTCTGTCTCTATCTCAGGCGATGGGCAGGGAAGCCTGGCATGCTGCAGTCCAGGGGCGCAAACAGTCAGACACGACTAAGTGACTGAAATGGACTGATTCAACAAAAAAGGAGAAAAAGTTGGCATAATGGTAAATAAACTATTTTTGAATTAAAATTGCCACTTCAGTGATTGCTTTTGTATTAGAATATTTACTGCCATTTTCCTTATGTAACTTTTCATTAATTACTTTTGGAGAAGAGTAGCCGCCATGGCTAGGTTGGGATGTAAAGGGTTAAGGATGAAGGAGGGAATGGGGGTGTTTTGACTTTACCCTTTATTCCTCATCAAGAGTAAGAGCTTTTCAAGTTGTTTTTTCTCTTTTTGCAGCGACTGTATTACTAAAAAGTGGGCCATTTGTAATCAGCCTTTTTTAACATAGCTCTCTGGCAAAAATAATCTCTCAAAGCCTAACAACAAGGCCTTGAGATGGATAGAATGAGCATTACTATCTCCACCTCATAAAGGAGAAATTAAGCCCTTGTTGGTGTGACATCCCTTCTGATGTCCAGGGAGGCCTATGTGGTCTCCCCTCCCCAGGAACTTCATCTCACTTGTTTGAGGCAAGGAACTCGGGATGACGGATGACCAGTGCCCAAAGGAACAGTATATATGGTCAGAGAACACAAGAGATCCAGCAGCTCATTACCAGTGATGAGGGCCACACAGGAGGCGAGTCGGGGGTGCCGTGGGGGCGGGTGGCGAAGGCAGCCGGGCAGGGCGTTGCAGCTGTGATCAGGAGCATGGAGAGGAGGAGCCAGGCACGTCTGCAGGGAGGGGTGGAGAGAAGAAGCCCTGCTCCAGGCAGAAGGAGCAGCAGGTGTCTCGGGGTAGGAGGTGAAGACTCCTGTGCCCCGACTCTCGAAATGAGTCTGAAGGGGGCCCAAGGACTCTTGACAGTTGAGCTCCTGCTGTGCCATCTGTTTTTTCTTTTCCATTACAGTTTATTATGAGATACTGAATATAGTTCCCTGTGCTATACAGTAGGACCTTGTTGTTAATTGATTTTATACACAGTACATTGTGTCCATGAATTCCAAACTCCTAATTTACCCCTGTCCCCTGCCCCGCAACTTTCATCTTCATTAATCACAACTTTGGTCTCTATGTCTGTGAGTCTGTCTCTGTTTTGTATATAAGTTCATTTGTATCATGTTTTAGATTCCACGTGTAGGTGATATCCTGGTATATGTCCTTCTCTCTTGACTTACTTCATTTAATATGATCATCTCGAGATCCATCTCTGTGGCTGCAAATGGTATGATGTCATTCTTTTTTACTGCTGTGGTGGATTAGTTGCTAAGTCATGTCCGACTCTTGCAACCCCATGGACTGTAGCCCGCCAGGCTCCTCTGTCCATGGGGATTGTCCAGGCAAGAATACTGGAGTGGGTTGCCATTTCTTTCTCCAGGGGATCTTCCTGACTAAGGAATCAAACCCGGGTCTCCTGCATTGCAGGCAGATTCTTTACTGACTGAGCTACGACGGAAGCTCCTGTTATCACTGAGTAGTATTCTATTACATGTATGTTCCACATCTTCTTTATCCATTCATATATCAATGGACATTTAGGTTGCTTCCATGTCTTGCCTTCTCTAAATGGCGCTGCTATGAACATTGAGGTGCACATATCTTTTGAATTAAGAGTTTTCTCCGGCTATATGCCCAGGAGAGGGATTGCAGGATTATATAGTAGCTCTCAGTTTCTTGAGGAACCGCCATACTGTATTCCGTAGTGGCTTTCCACCAATTTACATTCCCACCGACAGTGGAGGAGGAAGGTTCCCTTTTCTCCATGCCCTTTCCAGCATTTATTGTTTGCAGACTTTTTGATGACAGCCTTTCTGACCAGTGTGATACATCACTGTAGTTCTGATTTGCATTTATCTAATAATTAGTGATGTTGGCCACCTGTATTTCTTCCTTGGAGAAATATCTATTTAGATCTTCTGCCCATTTTTTGATTGGGTTCTTTGTTTTTTGGTTATTTAGTTGTATGAAGTGTCTTATGTTTTGGAAATTAAGTCCTTGTTGGCAAGACATTCCTTCTGAAACCCAGAGAGATCTGTGTGGTCTCAATCACCCAGAGCCTTCACCTCACTTGACTGAGGTAAGGAACTCAGGATGATGGATGACTGATGAGCAAAGGAACAATATAAGGGTAGGTTCACATTTTAAAGACTCACGCGAGGGCACAGAGTTGCTGTCAGGATGTGAGCAAAATTTGGCCTGTATTTTGAAATGTTAGTGAATAGCTAATATTTCTCCAGCCAGGTGGAAGGGAAAAAATCTTCAAGAAATCTAAGCCTTAGGCAATCATGCTGGCTTGGCTCTCCTTTACTCATCATATAACTCCATCAAAGCACGACCACAGCGCTTTTCAAGTTTTCCATCATCTTCTATTTTAAGTGCAGAACACAGCAGGAGGTCTGAAATCCCTAGAAGTGCTTGCCTGGAGAAAACGGAAGTGGATTGAGGTCTGTCCTACCACGCAAGCCCCCCGCGGGATCCTTCGTGGGTGTGTGTTCATTCCTGTTTTACGTTCAAATGTGGAGTGGACGGAGACGAAGCGTGGCTAAACGTGCCTCTGCTCTGACATGTGGGCACGGGCAAGGGCAGCCTGTGGCCCTGCACGAGGCACTCAGGCCTGTGCCAGGACCGTGAGGCCAGGGGCTTTGTCCTTTTGGGGATTCTGCAGGCAGAGCAAGGGTGAGGCCCTTTGTCACCCATGAGGTCTGCCAGGCTCGCCCCGCCCTAGGCTATGCTGCCTTCGCAAAACTTGGGCTCCATCCACCTTGGGCACCGGACTCCACCCTCCAGTCCTGTTTCCCCATGTGGAAAGTGGGGACAGTGATACCTACCCCAGGGGACAGCCGGGGGGATGAAATGGGGTGACAACCTCAGGGCCCAGCAGAGGACTTGGTGTGGCAGCCACGAGGCTCCCAGAGGCCTGGGGGTGGCCTGAAGACCATGAGCCTTTCTCATTCAGCATTCTGCTCATCCTCCAGCAACAGCAAAGGCCCATCTGGCTGTCCTTTTAGAATTCCACTGAATAGCTCAGTGGCTGGGCAATGACACAAAGAAAACAGGGCCTCCCTCACCTAGTCCTGCAGAAACTAATAAATGCCCCAATTCCCTGTGCCTGTGCAGCTGCATGGCTGAAAGGGCCTCTACACAGCCTATCTGCCTTCCCTCCCCCGGGCCAGGATTCGGCTGGTTGAACAGGGGTCTGTTGTTGGGCAGTCACTCAGTCGTGTCTGACTCTTTGCGACCCCATGGACTACAGCACGCCAGGCTTCCCTGTCCTTCTCCATCTCCCAGAGCTTGCTCAAACTCATGTCCATTGAGTCAGTGATGCCATCCAACCATCTCATCCTGTCACCCCCTTCTCCTCCTGCCCTTAATCTTTTTCAGCATCATGGTCTTTTCCAATGAGTTGGCTCTTCGCATCAGGTGGCCAAAGTATCGGAGCTTCAGTTTAGCATTAGTCCTTCCAATGAATATTTAGGATTGATTTCCTTTAAGATGAACGAGGATTATATCTTCGTTTTAAAAAGAGGAACCATGGCCTAAAGAGGCTTGCTGGCTCCCTGATGGTGAACAGGGCAAATGGGGCCACTGTGAGGCCAACTGGGGCCTCTGGACTTCAGGTCTGGGCTAGGCTTCTCGAGTCTCCGTCCAGTTAGCAGCAGGGAGCCAGCAAGCCAGTGGACCTGGTCTGCGAGAACGAAAAAAGGGCCACAGCCTTTCCCTTCCCAAGTAGTTGGTTTGGTATCAACATTTAACCCAACTGACCTGTACTTAATGAATGAGCATGGACATTCCAAATGCTGCCTGCCGGGATGGGAGGAGCAGTGAATACAGGGCAGCATGAAAAGGGAAACTCAAGGCCAGAGAGAGCTCCGGGGGGGGAAAGGCTCAGGAACCCGCTCAGTTTGGCAGCAGGTTAGATGGTTGTCCTCGAATAACAGGGATGCAGATGGACAGGCTCTGATGCCGGCCGAGGACAGCAGAGGTGGGCACCATATTCTGCTGGCCAACAGGAGGACCCAGTATGACAGCTGGCCTGCCACCACCTGGCCTGGGAGCCAGCACGGGAAAGGTCAGCCTGCTCCCCTCCAGGGGGGCACATTAACCTTTCAACACCAGCAGGGGAGCTCATCGGGCCCCCAAACACAGTCAGCAGAGCCAGCAGGCCAGCCTGCCAATGCTGGCCCAAGGCTGCCTTTGGAGGACGTTGGAGGCAGGAGTCAGAGGAGGCGAGTGGCAGAGAGGGGCTGAGAGTGGTGGAGGGACAGGCCCGGTGCCCAGAGTTAGCAGCTGGCTGGGCAGCTTGCTCCAGCTGGCTCAGCATCCTAGGAGTGAACAGTGAACCGCCTGGGTGGGGCTGCCTGGCTGGGGGTGGGGGAAGCAGGGAGAGGAGGGGGTGGGAGGTGCTGTCCTGAAAGGCTCTGGAAGCAGAGAATGAAGGCTCCAGGCCTTTGGCTAGTTTTCTCCACCAGGAGGAGATTAAAAACAAAGCAAAACAAAAAAAACAATCGTGATGTCACAATTTAAATAAGCTTTCATCAAAAGAAGCTAAGTAGTTTGGTTTTAAATAAAACAAAACCCCACTAATCTACTAGTTTTAAAACTACCCACCCACTGCAAATGTTTCTCCAGCTGGACTCCCACTTACTAAGGGCACAGACACAAGTGAATGAGTTATAAAGACACGGTGGCCTTGGTGCGCTAAGAAATATACATGGGAGATATTGCTGGTGGTCCAGTGGCTAAGGGGCTTCCCAGGTGGCTCTAGCGGTAAAGAATCTGCCTGCCAATGCAAGAGACGTGGGTTCGATCCTTGGATTAGGAAGATCCTCTGGAGGAGGGCATGGCAACCCACTCCCGTATTCTTGCCTGGGAAATCCTATGGACAGAGGAACCTGGCGGGCTAGTCCTTGGAGTCACAAAGAGTCAGACATGGCTGAGCATGCACAGGTAAGAGCTGTGATTTAAAGATCCACCTGCCACTTCAGGGAGGTCAATCCCTGGTCCGGGAGGATTCCACGTGCCTGGGGGCAACTGAGCCCGTGTGCCATAACTGCTGACCGCGAGAACCTGGAGCCTGAACGCTCCCAACTACGGAGCTGGCGCGCTGCAGCCACGGTACCCTGTGCGCCCGGAGCCTGTGCGCAACAAGAGAAGCCCGTGTGCTGAGAAGCCTGCTCACTGCAACTAGAGAGAGCCCCAGCTCACTGCAACTAGAGAGAGCCCCGGTGCAGCAGTGTAAGAGCCCGCGCGCCACAATGAAGACCTAGCACAGCCATAAATAATAAATACACAAATTAAATTTTTCTAAAAGTTCACTTACAAAACTTCCTGTTACCAGAGGCCCCCTCCGGATGCATCCTCCTGACTCAGACCTCAGGCGGTGGGTCCGCAGGCACCCTCTACCCCGAGTCACTAAACCATCTTAATGAGTAATTGGTGGTTTCAAACAGCTTGTTATTTATTTACTCGAAAGACCGTTAACAGCTTCTTTCAGGCTGCTCTGTTCTGTTGTGTAAAATACATGTTTGGGGCCTTTAAAATATGCCTTATTTACCTGGTAGGAGTCTTTGGCTTCTCTGGAGCTGTTACGTTTTATGGTGGAAATTAGTACTGGGGGGCTTTTTAAAAGCTAGTTTTCAGACTCGATAGCCTGCGTTTGCTTATGACACTGATGCAGACAGCTGCGCTGACAGTCACCGAGGGCAGTCAGGGACGCTGAGACGGCGGCTGAGAAGCGGCAGCAAGGCGAGGGCGTCCGCGTCGGTGAGTGTCCATGGGCACCACTGACCCCGTGGGAGAAGAGGCCCCACAAAGAGGCTCAGTGAGCATTTTCTCTCTTTCCATGGCCCCCAAACAGATCTCTACAGGGATCCCCCAGGTTACCTGAGAGTCACTGCTTTTGAAATAAGGATGATTTACTTTAAAAATAATAAAATGAATCAAATTATTTAGAAATCGACTGGAAAAGTTGTCAGGAAATGACCCAGGGTGACTTTTCTAGGTGAGTGAAGTAGGATATTGACACAGGAGAGACAGGTGGCAGGCTCCTCAGGGGCCGGGGTGAACTCACCCAGCACCCAGGGACCCACAGTTTGGCTTTTTTAAAAAATGGGAGAATAGGCTAGATTAGGACTTATTACAAACTTGGGAGGAAATAAGCAATAGTAAGGGATAGTTCTTGGGCTTTGCTGATGTTTATTTTTCTATACTGTCAAGGTAAAAACATGCTGCATACTATGCTTTGTTCATGGTTCCATAAGCTAAATTCACTCTGTCATATTTTCCTGTCTTCCTGTTCAAGCTTCTTGGCAGGACTTAGAGAATATCTCGTGGTACTTTGATTAGCGGGCTTTCTTAGTGATGCAATAGGGTAATTACTATCATATGGATAGACTAACAAAGCATTTTTGCTATTTATCACCTCATTTAATCTGACCCTAACCCTAACAAGGAGGGTATAATTACCATCCTGTTTATGCAACTGAAAAGGTTCAGACTCAGATGAATAAATACTTTCCCCAAATTCCAGCCCAAGTTCAAGGATTCAAAATCCGATGCTTGCTTCAAGATGTCTTACAAAAGAAGAGAGGAGATTAGGGAAAGCCGGGCCAGATATACGGTGTTTTTCCGAATGAGGTTCGTGACATTGTACGGGAGACAGGGATCAAGACCATCCCCATGGAAAAGAAATGCAAAAAAGCAAAATGGCTGTCTGGGGAGGCCTTACAAATAGCTGTGAAAAGAAGAGAGGCGAAAAGCAAAGGAGAAAAGGAAAGATATAAGCACCTGAATGCAGAGTTCCAAAGAATAGCAAGAAGAGATAAGAAAGCCTTCTTCAGTGATCAATGCAAAGAAATAGAGGAAAACAACAGAATGGGAAAGACTAGAGATCTCTTCAAGAAAATTAGAGATACCAAGGGAACATTTCATGCAAGGATGGGCTCGATAAAGGACAGAAATGGTATGGACCTAACAGAAGCAGAAGATATTAAGAAGAGGTGGCAAGAATACACAGAAGAACTGTACAAAAAAGATCTTCACGACCCAGATAATCATGATGATGTGATCACTTCTGCAAGGAGATCCAACCAGTCCATTCTGAAGGAGATCAGCCCTGGGATTTCTTTGGAAGGAATGATGCTAAAGCTGAAACTCCAGTACTTTGGCCACCTCATGCGAAGAGTTGACTCATTGGAAAAGACTGTGATGCTGGGAGGGATTGGGGGCAGGAGGAGAAGGGGACGACAGAGGATGGGATGGCTGGATGGCATCACGGACTCGATGGACGTGAGTCTGAGTGAACTCCGGGAGATGGTGATGAACAGGGAGGCCTGGCGTGCTGCGATTCATGGGGTCGCAAAGAGTCGGACACGACTGAGCGACTGAACTGAACTGAACTGATCATGGGAGCAGAGATGTGTAGCGTAATTTGAACTCACGGCCTTTCATGTTTGAAAGGCATTAAGTTGTTATTGAGCAGCCATTCTCTTTTTCTCTGAATAACTTTGTTTCTTTATATTTATTTTTGGCTGTGCTGGGCCTTTGCTGCTGCGAGGGCTTTTCTCTGGTTGTGGCAATTAGGGGCTACTCTTCGGGTGCCGTAAAGTAGGGCTGCTCTCCGCGTGCCGTAAAGTAGAGCTGCTCTCCGGGTGCCGTAAAGTAGGGCTGCTCTCCGGGTGCCGTAAAGTAGGGCTGCTCTCCGGGTGCCGTAAAGTAGGGCTGCTCTCCGGGTGCCGTGCACAGGCTTCTCTCGTGGAGTACAAGCTCTAGCTCTCTATAACTTGTGGAGTGGGAGGATGTTACTGAAGCTGCTAAGAGCATCAGCTGTAGCACCAGCTGGAGTCAGATAGGCCACACTGTGGCTTTTCAGCCACTAGATTGTGGGTCAGTGACATGTCTCTGGAAACCCAGGTTCCCTAGGATTTCAGACAGGATATGTGGAAAAGGAAACAAAATAAAAATTCATCTCTTTAGGCCTTAATGTTGAATTCCTCCTTCTTGGCTGAGTGGGCTATCGTGAAGAATAACGACAAGTGATGCATGTGAGATGCTTGGTGTTGTACTTACATGTGACTGCTATACTAACAAGGCCCAGGACCATACAAGCACACGCCGACGTTTAATACATGCAGCGGATCTGTATGTGTCTAAGCTTCCTCTGAAAGTGAAAGTGTTAGTCACTCAGCCGTGTCCAATTCTTTGCGACCCCATGGACTGACTGTAGCCCGACAGACTCCTCTGTTCATGGAATTCTCCAGGCTAGAATGCTGGAGTGGGTAGCCATTCCCTTATCAAGGGATCTTCCTGACCCAGGAATTGAACCCAGGTCTCCTGCACTGCAGGCGGATTGTGTACTGTCCGAGCCACCAAGTTTCCTCTACCACCCTGTAAACTCCCAGAGAGTGGGATACATGGGGGGTTTTTTTGTCTTGCGTAGAGACTGACTTGATACCTTGCTCACTGTGTAGTCTCTATCCTACAAATGTGCATTGAATGAAGTAAGGAAAACAGAAACGAATAATTGGTAGAGATCGTAAGGCAGGGCATCGTAAGATGTGCCCATAGTGGGAAGCCTGGCAATAAGGAGAGGGGAGGAACAGACAGGGAGCAGCCAGAGATCATGTCTAGGTATTAGCAGAACTATGGCACCCTACAGTTCTCTCTGGGTACTGATTTCTAACTCCACTCTAATTGAATTGCACTGGATGGTTTCAATTTTTTGAAGGTTTTTTTTTTTTCTTAGACTTTCTTCCTACTTTTGGATTGTTTTTTAAAAAAAATCATTCCATTTCCCTGTCCCGTGTGGCAGTTAATCGTGCGTCTCAATTCTACAGCATCTTTTAGGCGCGGACTCCTCAGTAATGAGCCCCTGACCGTTAAGCTCTGCTTCCTGTGGTGGTCTGCTGCCTTGGTGAACAGGCATCATTTCAGCAAGCTATTTTCTATTTTAAGTCCAAAGTTGCCATTTGTTGTTGTCATTCAGTCACTAAGTCGTGTCCGACTCTTTGCAACCCCATGGACTGTAGCATTCCAGTCCTTCACTGTCTCCTGGAGTTTGCTCAGATTCATGTCCATTGAGTCAGTCATGCTATCTAACCATCTCATAGCGTATCAGACACCTTCCGACCTGGGGGCCTCATCTTCCAGTGTTGCCTATTCATACTGTCCATGGGGTTCTCCAGCTAAGAATACTGGAGTAGGTTGCTATTTCCTTCTCCAGTGGACCACGTTTTGTCAGAACTATGACCCGTCCATCTTGGGTAGCCCTGCACAGCAGAGCTCATGGTTTCATTGAGTTATGCACCATCCTTTGCCACGACAATGCTGTGATCCATGAAAGGGGAAGAGTCACCATTGCTTAACCACAAAACATGGGACCTAATTCATTCATTCATTTGTTCATCGTTTTCTTCATTCATCAAATGACTTCTGTGTCTCCTAATTGCCAGGAACTGTGCTAGGTGCTAGGGATAAAAAAAATAGCTAGGCCAGAAATGTAAGGATTATTATAATTATTAGTAGAGACAAAGGATCTACTAATGCTACTCTCTACTAAACAAAGCGCAGATAGAGTAAGCTATTAACATTTGTTAGACTATAAAACATGGCACGAACCGCCAGCCTCCGACCCCATCCAAGCCTGCCTGCTTCCTTGCTGCGTGATGGGGATGAGAGAATTCTACTTCTCATGAATCAGAGAACCTGGAGTGCAGTCTCAGCTCTACCACTTGCTGTCTTGTGACCTTGGGTGACTCCATCGCCTGTCTCAGGTTCAGTTTTCTTATCTGTAAAATGGGTCCCTTCTATCTCATGGGGTTGTTGTGGGATCATAAAATTAGACAGTCAATGAGATGGGGTCTCTAAACTCTAGAGCTCTTTAAAGACGTTTTGCATGGTACAACAAAGTGACTTTATCATAAGAAGCTGTTGCGTTGGAGAGACTGGGGACCACTGTGGGGCTCGAGGGCGAGGCTGATATTTCCCCTCCTGCTACTTTGTCATTTTACAAGTTGGAAATCTGAAACTTTCTCACAAGCCTCTCCTGCTCCCTTTCCGGACCCTTTGAGAAGAGCCCAATCGTCACCAGTGCCTGGCAACTGTGACTTTCTTCTCCAGATTTCAGGGACAGTGTGTAAAATGAGACCTGGAAAGTCACCCTGCGGTGCTGGTGGCCACACCCAGTACACTCCCCTCTGCTTGACCGAGGTTGGTCCACTTGGCGACGGGTCAGGGAGGTGAGGCCGAATGCAAAGAGCACACCCTCCCGCCCCCGGCTGTCAGAATCCGCCCTCCCCTGCCCAGTGGCACTGTGTCCAGCCTCGCTTGCAGACGTGATCACACTCAAACGGAGGTGAGCCCTTCATTCTAGATGAGTCCTCACTTACTTAATTTCATTATATTCTCCCTAATGGAAAGAGGAGAGTTGATGGGTGAGATTTATTTGAGGAAGGGCAAGATTGAGGCGAGCAGATGCACGAGGCTAGTGGTGGCTTTCTCTTCACAAAGTCAGCACCTCTGAACTCTGGGCCGGGAGGCGCTGAGCGCAGGTGACAGGTGCTCCTCCCCACCGCCCGCCGGCACCAGCCCAGGGCCCGCTGTGCACACAAGGTACTTCGGTAGAGCCTTGTGGCACCAGTGAATAAATCAACGGCAGTTGTTTAGATTCCAGTATAAATGGATCTTGGACCTGAGATATTGCCAGATGGGCAGACCAGGTTACAGCCTGGTGATGCATCTCCAAGGCTGTAAAAACGGAGCCATTTCTGGCGTCGCAGGCTGACATTTCAGAAGATGATTACATGCGCAATTTAACCATACGGCCATTCTTGTCCTCCTAGTCCCACGGCCTTAACAACTGTTTTCATGTTGGCTTTCTTGCTTGTTCCTTTTTTTTCCTTCCCAAAGTTAAGCACAATCTTTCCCCTGCCCCCACCCCCCAGCTTCTCATCTTTCTAGCTGAATGTGATTTATTCATATGAAATTATGCTCCATTTTTATAAAACCCAAGTTACTGCAAATGAAGCTGGAGGTTTCACAGAAAATATTAATTCCTGATCTACAGCTATAAAGCATCCTGGCTCGCTCTGCAGCAGCTCTGTTGCTCCGAGACGGATGGAAGCGGTCCAAGGGGATGATTAACTTCTCAGCCCTGCCAGCTGCCTCGTACCCCACTTGCCCTGGATTTCCAGATTGACCCCCAGCTTCTCTGCCAATGTGCAGTTGCTCAGCTTGATAAATCAGACGAATCCTTTTTCTGATCACAGTTATCTACTATTCACTAGTTAGGAAGGGAAGCTAATGGTATTCAGAGGCACTTTCCATACTGCACACACGCCCTGTTCTCTCCTGATAGCATTCTGCATATTCTCCACATTACCAGGGATGCAGCACCTAAGACGTGCCTTTAGAAATGATCCACTGGCCAATTAATCCCAATTCTTCTCTGCCTCTCTCTGCCCCACCCAGCACAATGGTCTGTAGGAAGAAGAGATCCTCGAGAGGCACATTATAAGAAGTGGGTAAGTAAGAAGGAGTGTGTCTCTTTGCAAAGGGTGGTTTTCTTGTCATTGACTGGTTTATCTTGTTGAGAACTTTGCCACTTCTTCCTGATCTTTGCTTTTCCATTATTTGGGGGCATTGGCAGGCCTCTGTAGTAAGCCAGCTGCTTCTCAACAGCATAAAACTGACAGATGAAAAATTCTATAGCCATCAGGAAAAAAGAACAAAACACATCCACCCCATCTTTAATCACCCTTCCCATCACTGCAGATGGCATGGATGAATTGGGCCAAAGCCTGTCTGGACTTGTGGAGTACTTGGAGTATTTTCATTGAGCCATAAATTAAGCCCATCACTCAAGCAAAATCAAAGAAGGCAACAGGTTTTTCTTGGATGTTTTTAAAATTTTAGTAACGGCAATATCACAGTTGGTTTTTTTTAAAAATATATTTTTGGCCACACAGTGTGTCATGTAGGTTCCTAGTTCCCTGACCAGGGATCAAACCTGCTCCCTGTTGCATTAGAAGTTCAGAGTCCTAACCACTGGACCACCAGGGAGGCCCTGGCAATATCAGAGATTTAATTGACCAACGTTGTGTATTTATTGGCTTTCCCGGTGACTCTGCAGTTAAGAGTGTAGAAACTGCAGCAGAAAGAGGTTCGATCCCTGGGTTAGGAAGATTCCCTGGAGGAGGGCATGGCAATCCACTCAAGTATTCTTGCCTGGAGAATTCCTTGGACAGAGGATCCTGGTGGGCTACAGTCCATAGGGTTGCAAAGAGTCGGACACGACTGAAGTGACTTAGCACACATGCACGTGTACTGATTATGGAGAACTCACTGAACTTTAAGGCATTACGGTCTCAACTGTCAGATGTTGGGTTTCTGCTAAAATGTCCCTGGAAACCAGGAAGCTGGAACAATGAAAAGAGACAAGACCGACCTTCAGAAAACATCCAGATGTCCTCCACACTCTGACATTCCATGCGGATGAGATTTCTACCTGACCTTAGAAAGAAAAGAGCAAAGCCTGTCCTGTGAAGGGAGACTTTCTTACGGGGAAGCAGAGGACAACTGGCTTCCTACAGTGTAGACTCACACCCCTCCAACAACCCACAGCAAGTAAATTACATTTCATCATCAGGCTGTTCATCCTGAGGCAAAACGACTCTGCTCCTGGATCAGATGTCCTGTGTTCACCAGCTAAATGGGATGGACATGGGATCACAAAGGGGCAAGCGAGCTGGACACCCCAGTGTCACGTGGTGGTGGGACACAAACCAACCCGGGCTTTCTGTGCAACTCCCCAATCCCAGTACTCAGGGAGCAGCCGTGAAGGCCCCAAAGTGCTTCTTCTAGAACAGAAAACACAAGTGCCTAATCACTACGGAATTTTATATCAAGAGGTGATAACAGGCTGAAAAGAAAAAAGTTTAGGAAACCAGAATAGTTTGTGTGAATGGATGTAGAAATGACTACCACCAGGCTGTAGGGAGTCTGAGGTGTGGGGTTAGACCTCTACTTTGGGAAGGTCACAGCCTGGGGTTGTGGGGGGATTTTTACTCAGTTCCACTCCCACCCTGAGGCAGTTCCTGCAACAAAAGAATTTTAGGCAAGTCATACAGCGGTTGGACCCAGAGTCACATTTCCCATTTTCTAGAAAAGGCTGGTTTACTCCACAGAATACGTAACATGACAGAAAACACATCTGTCATGTGATAAGCTAGCATTCTCTAATTTAAGAAACTGAAAAACATGAGTCCAGTTAATTCAGTAGGTGTTACAAGTCCTTATTTTGAAGAAGGGTTTTTTTTTTTTTACTGTACCTCCCAGCAATTACAGATCTCTCTCACTCATGGAAATACTCGTGTGGCCCTGAATTAACAGAAAACATACAACAGGAGGTGAAGTCAACTCATTGCTTTGAAAGGCACCGGGTTCCTCACACTTTGAGCAGGAAAACTGCTAGATTTAGAGGGAGATGCTCAGTTACATTTGAAGACAGAAATTCCGTAGGAAGGGCAGTGACAGTGGGAACCTCTGTTTCCAGGCAATGGACTTTTTTCCTTACAGTTTCTGCACTTAGTGGTTATATAACAACAAGGGCTAAGATTCTAACTTACGAGTCAATGATTTGGCTTCAGGTTAGGTTTTTGAGAAGATCAGAAAATGTCAAAGGTAATAGTGCTGCTCATCATGAAAGTCCACGCCCATCTTCTACCCAGGACGGAGTCACGTGTCTTTGGGGGAGAAGCCTTAGAATATACCAGTCCTAGTTTCTGATGACTTGTCTTTGTAGCCACAGCCATATCTTCAAAGGGAGTCCATGTTTTTTAAAAATAATTCTTGATTCATTCTACCAAAGGCCATAAAGAGATTTTGTGTCTCTATAGTCGTTTTATTGAAATGTAATTGATATACCGTAAAGTTCACCCATTTAAAGCTTGCAATTTAGTTGTTTTTATTGTATTTACTGGGTTGTGAAATCATCACCACAATCTAATTTTACATGATTTTTATCATCCCATAAAGAAACCGTGTCACCACTGGCAATGGCATAACATCATAAACTGTGGGCTTTCTCAATGTGTTTTGTTGAAGGAATCACTTAAGAAGAAGAGTCAAAGGGAAAAAAGAAACACGTTGAGAAAAGGAATTAATGTGTCAGATTTCAAATGTGTTTTGATCCAGTCCCTCTCCTCCTCCTACCAACAGACTCAGAGGTGGCACAGTTACTAGCTTTTGTGAAAGTTGCAGAAGCAACCCCAGAAGATGACGTGGCAGCCACTCTCAGAGCACACAAGCTGGTGTGGCTGTCATGGGGAAGGCTTTTCAACTGAAATCACAACGCTACAGCTCAGCCTGCCACCACTGAGAAAGTGCTTTTCATCTCTGAGCATGGATAATTCGCCTCAGTGACAGATTTTTCCTTGGAGAGGCACTGAACTGAGCTGGTTTACACAGGCAATTACTGCTCATTCCACAAAAAAAATGAACTGGGAAGGAGAGGAGTGGGGGTGATGGTAGCTAGCCAATGGCAAGGTGTCTGCCAGCCTGCTGAGTGGGACGTCTCCTCCAGGCCTTTCTAACTTTGTAAGAACATCACTTGTGGAAGGAAAGAAAACAAGGCTTCGTCTTTACCACCTGATAGTCTTTAAAACACACACACACACACACCCTTGGCAAATGAGAGATAAAAAACCAACCCAAACCAACAAATGGTCAAGTCTACTCTAGGAAGTAACTTATTATACATCCCCACTCAATTATCTTTATACAGTCTTATAGGCAAAGCAAGATGTGAAATACAGCTTGAGTACGTTTACTGATTAGGTTTCCATTTCTCATTCAATAAGGAAAAAGTCAGGCACACAGGACTGGGAACTGGGTTCCGTGCATAAAGTATTTCGAGAGAGAATCTCATCAGAAGACAGACAGCTCTTGGGGAAGTGTCTGAAGAGAACACCCCAGAATAAATGAAGTACTTATTGTTGAAAAATGAGCTCAGATCTCAACCAATCCCAAAGTTCAGAATTTACTGCACCATTCAGGACGTTCCTTCCAAGTTTCTTGTCTCCTGTTTCATCGCACAACGAGGGATTCTCCGTACTTTCTATGAAATACAGCACGGCGATTTTTGCAGTAATAAACTCCACACATGCGTGACAAATCAAAGCATGCAAAATGTTTAACATCCCAGTTCACAGATACTTTAGGGACAAAATCCGATTATGAATTATATGCCACAATAAATAGGGCTCAATGTTTCATAAAGCAATTTATAGTTCATAAAAATGACAAAATGTACCTGTCAGACAGAGTGTGGAGGGCCGTTCTCTGGGCTGCCTGCTGGAAGAAAGGGCAGAGATGTTTGTTTAATATTCTGGCTTTTAAATTATGTGCTCAATCAATACTTAAAAAAAAACCTCTGTGTCACCCACATTTTTTGCCAGGTAGCCAAATATGAAACTACTAGTAACATAGTAGAGAATCCTTTTGTATTATTAGGAATATTAGAAAATGAACATTTCTGTAGTTAACTGAAGTCCCTCACCAGGCACACCTGCCACCAGGGGGCGACCTTGAGGAGGTTGGACATGGCACCAGTCAGACCTATTTCATTTTTACTTCCTGAAATCATTTTTTAACACTATTTTATTCTAGTTTCCTGTAAAAAAAAGGATCTGTTTTGGTTCCTTTGCAGCTACATTCCCAACGATGGTATGTTTTACTCCAAGTTTTCAGATTTATTGATAAAGTCACCACAACTGGATATTGGAACATTGACTGGCTTTGAGATGATATTAGGTGATTATTGATATGTTTTAGATACAGTTAACATAATTTCTAAGGAGTCTTTTAGAGATTCACATTGAAATATCTATGAATGCAATTACATGATGTTGAGATTTAAAAGAATATAACCAGATGGGAGAGAGAGGGGGTGGGCATATAAATGAAACGAGACAGCCTTGGGTGGATGGCTCTTGAAGCTAGGTGATGAGCACACTGGGAGAATATTACAGTATTCTGGGAAATTTTGTGTTTTAAAATTTCCATGATAAGAAAAGAAAAAAGAAAATAAGGAGGCCTCCACTGCTCCTTCAGATTCTCCCAGTTTCCCACTCACTCTCCCTTTCCTGTTCTTTTCTTTTTTTTTTTGCCCACTTGCCTTCCCCTGAATCTATGGAAGGCAGAGAGCACACTCTCTTCTCTGATGAGAAGTCACACGAGGAGGGGATCAAAGCGTGGCCTCGAAGACCAAGGCCTCCTCAGGGTCCACACAGGAGATGAGGAGTGTACACGGTCCGTCTTCGCTTTTGACCCAACAGGTGTCAAAGTTTACTGTTTATCAGAGACAATAATGTCTCCCGTGCTCTTCTTCTTCACAGGAAGCAGACAAAATAGAATCTTCAGATTAGGAAAAAGGACACATCAGTACCATTATCCCTATTACAGAAACCAAAGATGCCCTCGGTGATAATAGCACGTCCTTGGATCAGGCAGTCAGACCAACACTTACTGAATTCCTCCTACACAGAGGATGAATGCCCTGGGCGCCACGGGGCACAAAGGCAAAAGCAGAAGAAGTGGTCACTGTCCTGAACAAGCTGAGTCTCCAGGGAGTTAGAATGGAGGTCCAGGGATAACTTGCAGACATTGATAACATGCAAATAAAACACTGACGGTTGTTATTGTATGGCAGAAGCCAGTCCAATATTGTAAGGTGATTATTCTCCAATTAAAAGTATTTTTTTTAAAAAGGTGAAGGTAGGACAGAGCTGAGAAGGGGCGGACATGAGCGATGACTAACGGCTGGTGGATCTTTAGTCACTCAGTCGTGTCCAACTCTTTGTGACCCCACTGACTGTGGCCCACCAGGACTCTCTGGTAAGAACACTATTTCCTTCTCCAGGGGATCTTCCTGACCCAGGGATGGAACCTGGGTCTCCTGCACTGTGGGCAGATTCTTTACTGCCTGAGCCACCAGGGTTCTACAGATGCTCAAACTGTGTGGAGCTGTTAACAGGTGCTCTGGGAATATCCGCAGAGTGAACGCCAACAAAGACGTCACTTAGGGGGTCCTTCCCACGGAACTGTGGTCCGGGGGGAGGGGGCACTGCTGGTCCTGGGCTAGATGGCAGAGAAAGGGCCTGTCTGAGCCCCCAGCTGTGCTTCTCACCTGGGCTCCCCTCGCCCCAGTGCCAAGAGTGTATGGGTTTGAGTTGGGCGTGTTTCTGTGTGTCACACTCACGAGGGGCTCACTCCTGGCGTTTAGTGCCTGCCCTGAGGGTGCTAACGACTTTTAAAAGTCAGGGGTGTCCCTGGTAGAATCAGAAAGTCTCCCCTTAAAATGACAAGGATGCTCCGTGGAGACACTGCGGCAAAGTAGGAATGAAAGGCAGATTTGAAAGGAAGAACCCAGGGAACATGAGCTCTGGAGCTGAGCACCAGGAACGGAAAATAATATGAGAAACTTAGATAAGTCTACAAGTGACACAGCCACAGTGAGTTAGAAAAAAACGTAACATCTGTTGAACTGGGAATGGAGAGTCTTATGCCTTGGGACAGGCTCTGTCTCTCATTTATATTATGGACCTGTATTCTGGTCCTCGGAGAAGGCAATGGCACCCTACTCCAGTACTCTTGCCTGGAAAATCCCATGGACGGAGGAGCCTGGTGGGCTGCAGTCCATGGGGTCGCTAAGAGTCGGACATGACTGAGCGACTTCCCTTTCACTTTTCCCTTTTATGCATTGGAGAAGGAAATGGCAACCCACTCCAGTGTTCTTGCCTGGAGAATCCCAGGGACGGGGGAGCCTGGTGGGCTGCCGTCTATGGGGTCGCACAGAGTCGGACACGACTGAAGTGACTTAGCAGCAGCAGCAGCAGCATTCTGGTCCTCAACCCAGACCTTGGTTTTCAAACGGCCCTTTCCCTCCCCGAATGGATGCTGAGGGAGCCAGTCGAGGTCCAGGTCCTAGGGACAATCCGAGGGGCAGCTGCCCCTTCCTCCCTTCCTGGATCCCAGGTGGTGAAAGCCCGAGTGTCCTGGCATTCTAGGGTCACGCCATCCATTCAAGACAGGAAACAAGAATGCGCGCTGTGCTTTCTCTTCATGGGGACATGTGAGGGAGCGGAATGAGGCAGGGGGAAGAGGTGAGAGGCTGGTGGAAGGTCTGGAGTGCAGGCTCCCCCGGGACATCTCAGAGGAAGCACATCCTTCTCTCTCCTCTCCTTCCTCTGTGAGGGCCGCCCCAGAAGCACATTCACAGAACACCCAGCCGGTGCCGGGCAGCCACCGCTGTTCCCTGGTCCCTTCCTAAGGGGGTCTCTCCTCACACAGCAAGATGGCCTTCATGTTGGAAGGTATCCCTGAAAAGAACTTCAGTCAATACTCCTGACTCTGTTTGGCTAAATATACAAAAAAGCATTTGGGACTGCCCAGAGAAAAGATGGCATATATTATTAGCACAGTCTCTCCACATCATTTTAGTAGGAGGCATCGGAGACAGACTCTTCCTGGAATAACAAAAATCACAGGAGATGCGACTAAAAGTTCAACAGAAATCTCTCACATGGCATCTGAATTTTTCTCCAGCCCTGGATGTCAATTTTAAAAAAAGTCTATTGATTCCTTTCTCTCCTGCCTGCACATACTTCCCACTGGCTTTTGTGATAAGGAAAACACACCACTGGTTGATGTGGAGTCTACAGAAGATGACTTAAGAAGCAAAAGCAAAGCAAAACAAACCCCCAACAGAAAACTCAGATGCCCATCACTAGAATACCTATGAATGGATGCTTCCCAGGTGGTAGTACCTGCTGAGAATAACTCCATAGGACTGATGTGGGGCGAGGCCTCTAATGCAAGCTAAGCTGAAGCTGGGAGCAAGGGCTGCAGATAGACATGACCCTGGGACCAAGAGGTCCTTCCAGGCTTAGACATTCTGCCTAACCAGTCACTCTGCAGTCCATCCACACAACTGCCTGCACTACTATTTTTAATGCCTGTTTTTGATTGTGCTATTTAATTTGTAGTTATTCTCCATCATTAAAACCTAACAGAAGATAGCTCATCATCCATCAAGAAAGGAGATGAGAATATATTAAATGTTTTAAATAACTCCTTGAGAAAAGAAAACCTTATGGCATTAAAACTCTATGTTATATGCCAGAGCAAAGACCACCAACTTTATTTTTTTTTACTGCCTTAAACTTTGGCAGTTGCATACTATTTTATTTTACTGTTGGAAAATAATAAAATAAATAAACATTGGAATTAAACAGCAGAGAAAAATTACTTAGGTGACTCATGATTGAAGGCTGAAAAACTACTCATAGTAAACTAGATGAATTGCCCACTTTCCTTTTCTCAAGACTTGTACATTACAGCAACCGTATTTCTCTCTTCCTAAATCATCATCTTCTCTTGTAACTTTCTTTTTATTCAGCTCTCAGCAGAATAGATTGAGAGGGTTAAGAGCATGCATCATTGATCTTTCCTGAGTTCATTACTCATTCATGAATGACTCTGAAGGGTAAGTCTATGAGTCAAAACAAGCTTTCTGCCAGAAATAATCATTTTCCAGCTTCTCTTCAAGAAATGACATCTTTTCTCTGTCTTTACTATAGGAAGCCGGTGCTTGGGAGCCTAATCAGTAGACTCGCAGGTTTCAATGTACAATAGATGAGTTACCAGTCACAATCTGTTATCGATGGGAAGTTAAAGAGGAAATTAACTGCTCTTACTGTAACTGGGTCGAGTGGTGAACAAGTTCATGGGTACTGGAATGGGGAAAAAACAAAGGGAAAAGACTGGAATTCAGAGAGGTCTCAGCATGATCCAGTTTCTTTCTTACTGACAGAAACAGAACTAACATGTGAGTAGAACCGTAAAGCAATCTGATGTACCTGTTACGAGCAGGTACTGGGCTTGGCTTGGCTGACAGTCAAAATGGACAAAGCTTTCACAACACTGTACTTGGAATCTCCAGGTGAGCCAGACACAAACGGTTAAACACACAGAAGCATTCTAGATGACGAGGGCTATGACCAAAGGGGACAGGAGCTGTGAACCAGAATGTGAAGGGTTCTTGTTTGGGATGAATGTACAGGGAAGGCTCTCTAAGGAGGGGTAAGATTATTGAATAAGAAAAGTATGAATGCAGAGGAGGAAGGGACAACTGTTTAGTAGCAGAGGCCCGAGGCAGGCCTGGATTCCTGCTTAGTTGAAGAGCTAACAGGAAGGTTGCTGTCAGGCACGTTAGTGAGCGGTGGGGACAGTGGCAGGTTGTGGAGGTTAGGTTAAGGATTTTGGACATTATCCACAGCAATATGATGTCACTGAAAGGTTTACATGAGGGGAAGCTGAGAGAAGGATGTATGGCACCTGCCTGTACATTCTTCGCAACTTTCGGTGAATCTATAATTTAAAGAAAAAACAGTAAGGAGAAAGACAATATGACTTACACTTTTCAAATACCCCTCTGCCTTTTGTGTGGCAAATGGATTGGGACAGGAAGGGACAAAGTTGAAGGTCACTTGCAGTGATCTAGGTAAGGGAAGTGCATGGGAGCAGTGGAGATGGAGAGAGTTCATGGTACATTTTGGAGGTAGGCTTGAGGGAACTAGGGACTGACTGAATATTGGGGAGGGGCGTCAGGAATGAGTCCCAGGTTCCTGGCATGAGCACGTGGCATGGATGGAGAACCACTGACTTGGACAGGCAAGATGGGGCAGAAGCAGGACAAAGGCAGAGTTTAGGTCTGGGTGTGTAAAAAACTCTAATTCAAAAAGATACATGCACCCCAGTGTTCACGGCAGCACTGTTCACAATAGTCAAGACATGGAAACAGCCTAAATGTCCATTAACAGATGAATGGATAAAGGAGAAATGGTACGCGTACCTGATAGAAATTACTCAGCCATCAAAAAGAATGGAACTTTGCCATCGGCAGTAACACGGATGGACTTGAAAGGCATTATGCTTAATGAAGTTATGTCAGATAGAGAAAGACAAATATTATATGATGTCACTTACACATGGACTCTAAAAAATTCAAGAAACTAGTGAATATAACAGAAAGGAAACACACTCGGAGCTAGAGAACAAACTAGTGGTTACCAGTGGGAGGGAGGCGGGGGAGGTGTAAACGACTGGGTGCAAGATAGGCTCAAGGAGGTATTGTACAACATGGGGAACAGAGCCAGTATTTGGCAGTAACTGCAAATGGAAAGTAACTTTTAAAACTGCATTTAAAAAATGCTAAGATCTCCCCACTGCCCCTCCAAAAGTTTGGGTGTGCAAAGTTCCAGTGATTTATGGGATGTCAAGAGGAGATGCTGAGTAGACAATTGAATTTGTGAGACAAAACTGTTAAATGCCAGTTAAGAACACAACATCAACGTGTTTTCGGCAAGTGACAATCACAAGGAGAGAGACGGCTTGATTTTCTGGATCTGCATTTTGGTATTGATCTAAGAGAAGCAGATAAAGACTCCAGCTGGGGAGGACACACTTCCGTCTCTGCACTTCCTGTGGGCATGACCGCCATCTGCTACACAGCATCAGGTTTATGACCAGGACCGTCAAGGAGGCGCCACGGCGGCAGTAATTACAATCACATCACATCATCGTGTGGGGCTTGTCTCCACATCTAATTACTTGAATAAACACGATCACAGCTAATCTTAGTTCATTTGCGTTTGGCTGTGATTGAAGCAGGCTATGAAATTTACACGGACGCTCACATCTTTCTAGGAATTCTGGCTGGTAAGGCCTTAGTATTTTCTCGCCATTCTTCTTCAAGTTGAAACTTGCATTTATTAGCTTATTTCCCTGTTTAATTTCCTTCTACCTCTATTAGCACATTTTATGTTTCATTAACTTAATTTTTATGCTGTTGTTTTTCATTTCGGTCCTAGTTGATGAGTGTCTTTAACTTTATGTTGCGAGTTTCCATTTGGTGTTTTCCAATCCATTTAGCAATATTTGCAAGACAAAGGAAGGAGTCTATTTCTTTTCTTTTCAAGTAATAATGAGTACTTTGCATTTTCAGATTTCTAGTAATGCTGTCTAGGAAGCATTTTGCTCAGTGGACTTTGACCTTATTCTGTACCCTACAGGGGTCAGGCAGAGTCAGGCGTGACACTATGATTTATCATCCAAATAAGAACAGTTTTGAGAGTGAAATGGGATGCTAACCAGATGAGTGTCAGGGACAAGAGGAGAAACTCCTGCTTTCTTGGGGCACAACATACGGTCACTTGAATAAAGATGACTCTACATATATAAACATGATCAGAATGAGCAGCATAGAATTTCAGGAGCTAAGGAATTTGCCAAAAAAAAAAAAAAAAAAAACAACCAAACACCTGAATCTGGTCATTTGTGGACAAACCACCCCAACTCTTGGTGTCTCTTTAAATCAAGTCGGTGCTTCTCCTGTTCTTCCTCCAGCTTGTCCTCTCTTTAGAGTCTGCCTACAACCTGAGGTCCTTGACCACTCAGGCTCCTGTTGACCCTCCAACTCTCAGAGCTCCTGGTCAGAACATGGCTTTGCGCTGGGTTCTATCTTTCCTGGGGAACTTGCCATCTGCTTCACAGGAATTTTAGTCTTGGCTAAAACTCAAGTCCCCTGAAGATCACTAAAGGCAGAGATCTCAGCTCATCCTCACTCTGCTGGAGAGAGCCTCCCGCGGATGGACAGCACCTGCAGTGGGATTCGAGGTAGGATGTGAGTAGTAGCTTCTAGCGATAACAGACGCTACTATGTGCCATGGCTCCGATTTCAGAGCTTTGCTGAAGTACACTTTTTCCTCTTAGCTGTATATTCTTTCTATATTTTACTATCTTGAAAATCTAGGATACACTTTTCTTTAGAGAAATTTTGACTGGTTGTTTTAACTGCATAGCTTTGATCTGCATATGTCTACCAGGGATTACTTTGCCGACAAAGGTCCATCTAGTCAAGGCTATGGTTTTTCCAATGGTCATGTATGGATGTGAGAGTTGGACTGTGAAGAAAGCTGAGCGCCGAAGAATTAATGCTTTTGAACTGTGGTGTTGGAGAAGACTCTTGAGAGTCCCTTGGACTGCAAGGAGAGCCAACCAGTGCATCCTAAAGGAGACCAGTCCTGGGTGTTCATTGGAAAGACTGACGCTAAAGCTGAAACTCCAGTACTTTGGCCACCTCATGCAAAGAGCTGACTCATTGGAAAAGACCTTGATGCTGGGAGGAATTGGGGGCAGGAGGAGAAGGGGACGACAGAGGATGAGATGGCTGGATGGCATTACCAACTCGATGGACATGAGCTTGAGTAAACTCCTGGAGTTGGTGATGGACAGGGAGGCCTGGCATGTTGTGATTCATGGGGTTGCAAAGAGTCGGACACGACTGAGCGACTGAACTGAACTGAACTGAAATGAACCAGGGATTTGATAAAGATAGCATCTGACAACTTATTAGCACTTGTTATATCCTATGGGAAGTGCTGATGAGAGTTGATGATACCAGATGGTTTGCTGGATAACATTATCTTAAAATTTGGATTCTGTTACCAACACACTGATCTAGGGGCCTATTTAAGGTTGGTGGCCATCCTAACTTGGCAGTTCAAACCTTCTGAGAGGGATTAAGAGGGAGGCACTCTTGTCTTCACTGAGCATTTCCAGGACATTTTACTCTAGAGACAACTCTATGGACAATGGTGACATTTGCCATGCTGCCCCTTCCTCATCCAGGAGGGGTTTGCCATCACGAGAGAAGAGCTGGGGGCAGCTGCTAAGAGTTGGGAGAAAGAAGGGAAGGTGTGGGGATGGTGTGAGCACATGCCCTAGGGGCGGTCCTCCAACCACAGTGACTGATGTCAGATTCCTCTCAGGAGGCGAGGGCCCCAGGGAGGACCTGGACGATACAGGCACCTAGAGTGATGGGCCATACAGACCACCATGAGGGCAACACTACAGGTCAGAGAGTCCTGGCGGATTCCTGGGGGAGGTCTATGTGGTAGAGCGGGTGGTATACGGTGCTAAGAGGTCAGTCTGCGGTGGGTGGGTAATGGCAGGAAGACCCACAGCCATGCATTAGGCTATTAGTGTGGCAAGGTGCGGGGGGGTGGGGGGTGGGCAGAAGCAAGCTGGGTGACACTCAGCTCCTTGCCAGGTCTTGGGGAGTAACTTGTGCTTCAAGAGCTGTGGCATCACTGTCCTAGAGCAAGTAGCCTCTTCTACCTGGGCTTCCAGGAATTCACTCTATAAAGGACCAGACTGAGGGAGGCTAGAAACCAGCTCCTTAAGGACAGGAAGAGGGTACCAGTTACATAACTGAACAACTCTTGGTAAAGTACAAGGTCTACCAACAGCACAGGGCACACAGATGCTTGACAAATATAATGTCCCTAGGTGACCGAGACAGGATGGATGGTGCCTCCGCCAAAGCCCTGACGGAGGATGCATTAACTTTCTCTCATTCATTCATTCACTCAGTTTGACTTCATTGCCAAACAGATTGGTGTCAGAGGATGAGAACTCAAAATTAGCAGCAGATTTAAAAGTCTCTCACAGATTTTAAAGTTTATTCAAGCTTTTGTTAGTATAATTACAAACCAAAGAGTTTTATTTTTTTCCTCTTAATTTTAAAAGAATGAGAAAGTCAGTCTTTTGTGTTTAAACAGGCATTACCCTTCAATTGCCAGTTACTCTTTTAGGTAAATTGTTGCTGTTTAGTCTGTTAAGTCATGTCCAACTCTTTTGTGACCCCATGGACTGCAGCTGGCCAGGTAAGAAGATGTGAAAAATCTTTGCTGAACTATTATTTTGTTAAAAATCAAAATGGCATGCTCTGTGTACCTGCTTTCTTACAAGAAATTCATTTTGGGGTTTCCCTGCTGGCTCAGTAGTTAAGAATCTGCCTGCCAATGCAGGAAACATGGGTTCCAACCCTTGTATGGAAGATCCCACATGTATGTGCATGTGTGTACACGCTCAGTCACTCAGTCATGTCCAGTTCTTTGCGGCCCAATGGACTGCAGCCCGCCAGGCTCCTCTGTCCATGAGATTTCTGAGGCAAGAATACTGGAATGGGTTGCCGTTCCTTCTCCAGGAATCTTTTCCACCCAGGGACAGAGCCCAAGTCTCTTACGTCTCCTGCAGTGGCAGGTGGGTTCTTTACCACTAGCACCACCAGGGAAGATCCCACATGCCATGGAGCCACTGGGACCGTGTGCCACAACCTCTGAGCCTGAGTTCTAGAGCCTAGGAACCGCAACTAACAAGCCCGTGTGCAGCAACTCTGAGGCTTGCGTGCCCTGGAGCCCATGCTGTGCAACAAGAGAAACCACCGCAATAAGAAGCCTGCACACCGCAAATATAGAGTGGCC
Organism: Cephalophus harveyi; assembly: GCA_006410635.1. Taxonomy (NCBI): domain Eukaryota; kingdom Metazoa; phylum Chordata; class Mammalia; order Artiodactyla; family Bovidae; genus Cephalophus; species Cephalophus harveyi. Next base: position 1,953 of record SJYT01073459.1, on the reverse strand, counting down.
CCCACTCGCCACAACTAGAAAAGAGCCTGCATGCAGCAACAGAGACCCAGCACAGACAAATAATAAATTAATTAAATCTAAAAAAATCTTGCAAACTGACCTTAGAATGAATTAGAATGCTGTAAGAAAATATATAAATGAACAACATAAAGAAAGTGTTCCTCCCCCTTCTTAAAAAAAAAAAATCATTTATTTTTCCTTGTGGCATTTTTCAGTAAAAGCTTCTATCAAGGTACTAAATAAGAGATTGTTTTACTCTATGTGACTCCCCATCTCTGGACAGGTGGTAAACCACCAGTCTTTCTTGTCCTTCTCTTGCTGTTGCCCTCTCTCTGCCTCTTTCCCCTAAATCGCCAGCTCACTATTCTCACCTCCTCCTCTGACTTTTAGATCTATTCTTCTATCATTAGCTACTTGCCTTTACTTAGATAAATCAATTTTCTGGCTTCTTCCTGTACTCCTCTCCTTTTATTATCTAAATAAGCCTAAAAAATTCCAGCAATGTAGATGCAAACTTGGAGACTGGGGGAGAGGGGTCAGCTCCAAGAGCACAGGAGTCCTGCACGCTTACCCCGGGCCTCACTCTGCGCCTCGCTTCCACTGGACTATTACTCTTTATAACAAAGAGATCAAGCCCTGAGCCTTTGGAGTAGGAGCACTGACTCCAAGACCCTCGACTACCAGAGAACTAACCCTAGGGAGTATCAAATAATGAGAACTCACACAAAGGAAACCACTTGAGTACAAAACCCGGCATCACCCAACCACCAGTATCACCCTGTGAAGGATGCTTCATATGAATGACAAACAAAACAAAAATACAAACCTAATCATCAGCAGACGCTGAATGAGACACCACCTCACTCAGCCTTGCCCATCAGAGGAAAAACAAACCAACAAGAAAAAACTCAGCACAAACCTCCCCCTACACAAAGCTTATGCAAACCCCTGGACCAAACTTAGGAGGGCAGAAACCAAAAGAAAGAAAGAATTCAACCTTGAAGCCTGGGAAAAGAAGACCTCAAACACAATACACTTAAAAAAAATAATGAAAAAGCAGAGAAATACTACACAAATGAAGGAACAAACTAGAAACACAGAAGTCCAAATAAATGAAGAGGAAATAGGCAAACTCCCCAAAAAGGAATTCAGAATAGTGATAGTAAAGATGATCCAAAGCCTTGAAAACAGAATGGAGAAAATGCAAGAATCAGTTAACAAAACAGAGACAAACAACACAATTACTGGAATTAAAAATACTCTGGAAAGAATCAATAGCAGAACATCTGAAGCAGAAGAACAAATCAGTGAGCTGGAAGATAGAATGGTGGAAACAACTTCTGAAGAGCAGAATAACCTCTGGAACAATATCAAATGCACCAACATGTGAATTATAGGGGTCCCAGAAGACGAAGAGAAAAAGAAAGGATATTGAGAAAATTTCCCCAACATGGAAAAGGAAATAGTCAGTCAAGTGCAAGAGGTACAAAGAGTCCCATACAGGATAAACCCAAGGATAAACATGTCAAGACACATACTAATCAAACTAATAAAGACTGAACATAAAGAAAGAATATTCAAAGCAGCAAGGGAAAAGCAACAAGTAACATACAAGGGAAACCCCATACGCTTAACAGCTGATCTTTCAGCAGAAACTCTGCAGACCAGAAGGGAATGGCAGGATATATTTAAAGTACTGAAAGGGAAAAAATCTACAACCAAGATTACTGTACTTGGCAAGGATCTCATTCAAAATTGATGGAGAAATAAAAAGCTTTTCAGACAAGCAAAAGTTAAGAGAATTCAGTATCATCAAACCAGCTTTACAACAAATGTTAAAGGGACTTATATAGTCAAGAAATATAAGAGAAGAAAAAGATCTACAAAATCAACCCCAAACAATTAAGAAAATGGCAATAGGAACATATATATCAATAATTACTTTAAATGTAA